>CM023828.1:1362500-1425000 GCA_013266295.2 Branchiostoma floridae x Branchiostoma japonicum
GCCGCCAGGCAAGCTGAGACGGACGGTGAACACAGGAGCGGCGATTGGTTAGTGTCAAGACGTCATCGACAATTTATGGCAAACGATACAACATTTGAACTTTTTTATTGTTAATTGTCAGTGCATATTCTTGTGGTATATGTTATTTTTCCGCCATGTAGTGTTGCATTAACGTAGGACCACAGGAAGAAAAGCAACTATCTATGCTAATTGTGGCTCTAACTGAGCTCAAACACAAACTAATTTATAATCACAATTAGGTAGCTAGGCAGAGCTGCCTGTATGCCCCTTACAGCGGAGGTTCAGTAAATGAATGATTGAATATAATTCTTTATTGACTCGACCAAAAGTACAGGGACTTTTGTATGGTCAAATATGACTACGAACAAAACTAAATACATGTATGAATAAAATCATTCTACGTATGTGTATGGGGGAAATTACGTCCAGAATATATATCAGTGGCAACATAACAGGTTTAACTATTCTCTAACGAAGTTTTATTTGTCTCCCGCAGGTGGAAGTGTTTCCGCTGTTGCCCTTGTGGCTGCGGTTATTGCAGCCGTTTATTACTACCGCAGGATGCGGGCCAAGGAGGGGGAGATGAGTGACTGGCACCGGCTGTAAGTCCTCAAGCTTACAATGACATCATCGATATGGACTAAAACTTAATCTCGAAGCAGATCTTTTGGTTGCAAAGTCGTAACCAACCAGCAAGTCGGACAGCATTTACTAGGCAGCACCGGTATCCAACAGGCAATCTGATTGTTCAGAACTTGAACGGTACATAGAAGAAGGTCACAATCTTCCCAATCAACCTCTGCTTGGAGAGTACTAAAACTACCGCTGACAATGAAAGCTAGATATTAGCTCTTTGTTGTTGACTTGAATGGCATCATATCATATCATCTCTCATCTATTAATTTAATTGGGGCACTACAGAAGGTATTTTTTTGTACAAGTAGCAATTTGTAGCAAATCATGGTTAAGAAAAAAAAGGTGATGAAGTTGTTGCAATTTGTATTTTGTCTTCAATGTCCAGACGTATGACCGACAGCCAACCGTACCGAGCCACAACGCGGCCTGAGACAGAACACTTGGAAGGTGAGAAAAAAAATCGTTTTATATCTTAAAAGAAGAATGCTGGGCCTACAGCACATCTCGAATACTGTGCCTGTTTTTGCTCCGTTTCTTCTTCTTCTGTTCCAAACAAATCAGGTCAATGACCTGGACCAGACGGCTGTCACCATGGTAACTGCTGCTGTGGCAGACACCCTGTGGCGTTGGATAACATTATGTAGCAAGTGTCAGGACAAAGTTGGTGGTGCTGGTCACCATATGCATGAATGTGTTTGACTATGTCTAAGAATAAGCAGAGCAGTAGTTTTTAGGCTAGACCTTTGGAAGGTAAACATGATGTATTTGCTTCACCGTGTTGAAATATGTTACCTTTCTAGTACTGATATTTATGTTTACTTAAGCAGAAGGAAAACATATTGCTTTTGCTGTTTCCTCTCCTTCCGTTCCAAACGAATAAGGTCAATGACCTGGACCAGACGGCTGTTAACTGGTGCTGTAGAAGACGTCGACACTCTGTGGTGTTGGATTACATGATGTTGCAAGTTGGAGGGGCTGGTCACTATATATATGAATGTGTTTGTAATAAGTAAGAATAAGCAGAGCAGTAGTTTTTAGGCTAGACCTTTGGAAGGTAAACTTGATGAATGGCTTTGCAAATGTTACCTATCTAGTGCTTATACTGATTTTTGTTTGTTTGTTTGTTTGTTATGTCCCTTTCCCAGAGCCTTTTTCTCTGGACGGCGCAGTCCAGATGGAGGATATCACAGCCATAGTGATCAGTGACGCCCCCTGGGGACACAACCCTGCATTTCAGGACGACGACTACTAGTATTCGCCTCCGATCTGATGTTAGACACTGTTGGTGTATATATAGTTAAACCTGTTATGTTGCCACTTATATATTCTGTACGTAATTTCCCCCATACATATACTCTGTACGTAGAATGATTTTATTCATACATGTATTTAGTTTTGTTCGTTGTCATAGTTGACCATACAAAAGTCCCTGTACTTTTTGTCGAGTCAATAAAGAATTGTATAAATATACAGGGCTCGAAATACTGCATATGCAGGTAAAAAGGGGGCTGTGCAGGTATTTCTGACGTCTACCTGCACCTAACATGCATATATACATGTAGGTGTGTGTGGATATTTATTTGCTGCATTGACTCTTATTATTACCCCCTATGAAGTACAAAAGAAATAATGGTAATAGATGTTGAACATTTTATAGCGTTATGTGGCAGAATCATTGATTCTGCCATCAGAGATCTTGATCGCGAATCTCTGTCAACAGAGATGGTGGTCAGAATGCTAGGGATATTTGTTAAGGGGGTTTCCCCACAAATGTTTTGGCGTAATTCGTGCATACAAATCACAATGGATACCGTGGATGACTATGTACATATTATACATTGTATAGGAATGTGTTAGGAAGGTCTCTCACAAAAATGTTTTGCGTAATTCATGTATACAAATTGATGTTGTGGGTGTCTATGAACTATGCTACTATTCTACCATATGTAAATATACATATTATCTAGGAATGTGTTAGTATGGTCTCCCCTAAAAAGGTTTGCACAATTCATGTACACAAATGGATGCTCTGGGTGCCTATGGATTATGCTACTATTCTATCTGATGTACATATACATATCATCTTATTTAGTTTGTATGACTGCATAAGTTGCTAGATACTGTTATTGTGTACACTGGCCTGTCAGTAAGACATATATGGTGTCAGCCATGTAAATACACTCAAGTAAAATACTAATATGTAAGCTTTGGAATGAAACGTACAATAAAATGTCCTTTACTTGCCATTTTCAACTACATATTGTGAATAGAAACGCAATTTGTACGCTTTTAGAGCGCGATTTGTTTGAAATACAAACGCATAGCTATTCACCATAGGCCTTAACAGGTGGTTGGAGGGAGCCTATGGGGCCTTTGTTTTTCCACGAACCATGAGACATAACCCAAGCAAGAAGCGCCAGCGCTGCAAAGGCTGTGAGACAGCTATAGCCACATGTTACACTTCAAATTTACTAAGAGAGGTTTAGTAAAAGGATGATAACCTAAAAACAACGGAAACGTTTGTTTACACGTCTTATATCCGCCACCAAGGCACCATCTGGTTGGTTTCGGTGATGCCTACGGGGCCTTGTAAACCCGGAAGTGACCCCAGAAAAATGGCGGTGGTGTTGTCATGAGAAAATCCCAGAGGCATTTTTTCGGTGGAGGGGGCGGTACAATACTGCTTCGTAATTTCTAGAACACAATAGGAGATACCTCTGTAGAAACTGCGGTTTCCGGCAAGCGTGGTTAGGCTTGCAGACTGCGTTTGTTTGCGTTAGTGTGTGGCTACTTTTCACGCGAGCTCGCTGGCCTCTTCTGGTCTACCGCAAGTTGACCTACTGCCCGAGATTTCTAGACCGCGAAGGAACGGTGCCAAGTGGACACGACTGTTCTGGTGAGAATTTACTTTCTCTTCGTTAACCGTTGGTTATGTTTTTATTTGATTTATTGGTATTGTGACAATACTAAATGTGGGACACAGGCAGCTATTGCAGGTGCATGGTGTTGGGACCCACATATAAACAGAACACGTAGCAAGGCATATACTGTATAGACTTAGGCCCTATAATCTGTATCTGTATAGCTGGTATAACCACCCTTCGGCGTTAACACACCAGCTTCGCAGGTACGTGGCGCGGCGGCAGCTGGCTACATTACACCGAACGACCTGTTACACCTAACCTTTGAACGTCTAACTCTAGACATTGTTTAAAACTATCTAGTGACGATGCCCCTATTAAATCACAATTAAAGCAATAAATGCGACATAAAAAGCAGCCTATTAAGTTTTGTCAAGTGCTAGTGTTGTAGAGACAAGTCATGGTGACTTGGGAATGGAATGTTTTGGAATGTCAGTCTTGCGTGAAACGCCCCCCCCCCCTCCCCGGCCCTTTTTGTGTACAAAATAGAAAGATAAACAGGATATTAAAGTGCTGCTTCTTGTCGCTATTAGTAGCCAATGTCAGAAGCAGACATCGAAGTGTAAACAGGTGAGAGACATTGCTGGCTGTGTAAAAAGAAAACTGCAATATCCTATGTTCTACCAACCTGATGAAACTATTTAAGGAAGGAAGGTAAACAGTGCTGTCAACCAATCAGGCTTTAGTCCTTGTTTATACCAATGAGGTTCAAATAGATTCTTTTTGAACCTCCTTGTTTATACCACTCAGTGTGGCTTAAACCACAATAGCCCTGTTGCAGCTAGCCACTCTTCTTAGACGTCAAGAGTTATCTCATAATACCCCGTACTTTTCTGTGACTGATTTTCACCAAGACATGGAAACACGAAAACAACTCCCTCATTTTGAACATGAAAATAACTCCCTCATTTTGCAGAATGCACTCAGGTATGTATAACTTAAAGTGACATTTGAAATTGAAAGTAATTGCAGGTCTTCCTTTGTGTACTTTCACAATAACGCGCTTAGGATAACAAAAGGAGCTCTCGAGTGAGGCGTGGTAAACATACTTGAGCTGTATTTATCAGGTCACAACAATTGCTTTTGACAGGGGTTTGACTCTTGGGTCATATCCATAAGTGGATGCACCCAGCTGTTGTTATTAAGATGGGATATTTTAGTGAATAGGTGGTAGAAATGGTCTTCATAATTACTTACAGCAACAACAAATACTGCAATTCCAAATGTTTGCGAATGTCCTTGTTCTAACATGTGCTTTTATTAGCAGGTAATGTATTGTTATCAGGTACATGTAATTGTATGTTTGTACGTTTGTCTGTATTCTTGTGGGTCAGTCGTTACCAGCGAGAGCTGCCTTGGCTGACCCAGTGTAATGAGCTGTTTCATTTCTAATGAATACAAATACAAAATAACATCCTTTTATTTGGATTATGCTTTTGTATCTTATTACCTGTTTTGTATATTTTTCACATATACTATACATGTATAGTTGACTTTGTAATGTGCGGTATAGTACTGTTGTTGAGCGCCTTTTTGTACGTGGGAGGGCAACCTGTTTTCACATTGTGAAAACCCAAAATAAACAAATGAACAATAGTACATCCCTGTTGCCACAAAACCAATGGTATTCCGTGCCCAGAGGCAGCGTCTGTAACTATATAGACGTGTATGCGCAGTAGTATATAGTAAAACCTAGAACAATCTAGTACAATATAAATTTTTGAACCTTGTTTTAAAAGGCCACAGGATATAATACTGGTTTATTTCGTCCAGACTATACGATATCTCTAAGTATTGGTGTTATCCAATGATGTACCAACCTGATAAAACTACTCACGGTTGTGCTGTTAGTATGTAAACAAAACATGTTGTTTTCGCTTTGTTTCTTATTCTCCAAACAAGTAAGGTCAGTGACCCGGAACAGACGGCTGTTACCATTGTAAACTAGTGCTGTAGCAGACACCCTGTGGTGTTGGATTACATATGATTATGTTGCAAGTGGCAGGACAGAGTTGTAGAGGCTGGTCACCATATATGAATGTGTTTAACTTTAGTATTATTTAGAATAAATAGCTGTAGTATGTTAGGCTAGACCATCCCCATGTGAAGGTAAACATTGTGCATTTGCTTCGCAAATGTTACCTTTCTGGTTATATATTTATTGAACTTAATTGTACTTTAGGTATCATAGACCATTGTGTTTAAGTAAGAATAAACAGCTATAGAGTGTTAGGCTAGATCATCTACATGTGAAGGTAAACATTATGCATTTACATTTGCACATTTGCACATTTACATTGCAAAATTTAATGTTACCTGTCTGGTTATATATTTATTGTGCTTTATTGTACTTTAGGTATCCATTGTGTTTAAGTAAGAATAAACAGCTATAGAGTGTTAGGCTAAATTAGCCCCATGTGAAGGTAAACATTGTGCATTTACATTGCAAATGTTAACCTTTCTGGCTATATATTTATTGTACCTTATTGTACTTCAGGAACCCTGGACCGAAGACAAGAAATCTGACCACCTGCCACCATGGAGGACGTCTACAGAAGCCTGCACCGCAAGCTGTTTGAGACCATCAACAAGATGATGACTGACGAGGATTTCCGCTCGTTCCGATCCACCGCGCAGGGGAGGGGTCTGCGACCAGGCGAGGCTTCCAAGTGTAACACCCCCTCAGACGTACTGGACAAACTGCAGAGGAAGGGCAAGATCAAGCTGGGATGGTGAGCCTTTGCAGAAGGAAAATATGTTGTTTTTGCTCTGTTTCCTCTTCTAACGGCCCAAACAAATAAGGTCAATGATCTGAGGACCTGGCGGCTGTCACCATGGCCGGGTGTTGGATTAATTACATTAATGTAGCAAAGTGACAAGACAGACGTTTATGGGCTGGTTATTAATTTATGATTTTTATCATAAAATATGAACTCTTCTGGCAATAATGACTCCCCAAAAATGAAAGGAAAACTTCTTGTTGCCATATCATTGCCATAAATTCATTATAGATATGAAATAGTTTGGTACCAATGTGTGCAAGAAGTATTTGACAAAAAGAAATGGAATCCCCAAAGTGAAAGTCGAATTTGTTGTATTTGAGAAGTAAAATGGAATCCCCAAAAGTGAAAGTGAAACTTGATATATTTAACAAAGTGAATTGGAATCCTCGAGAGTGAAAGTGAAACTTGTTGTTGCCACAGCTACCAGGCACTGAAGGACATCTTCGGGGAGATGGAACAGGATGAGCTGATACAACTGGTGACTGAAACTGAGAGGCAACTGGCGGAAAGAGGTAATTAGCCCGCTTAACACACACGTTTTCTGCGTTGAGTGTAAAATGATCCAGACAACAGAAAAAATGGAGTACATATACCTGTTTACTTAATCTACTAGGAGATAGATAGATACAAGGTAGATAGACATACATCGACATTTGATAGAAGGTTGAAAAGATGTATGTATGTATGGTTGATCCCTGGAAATTTTGCTGTAACCCAGGCTGTGAGATCAGCGACGAAATTCCACAACCCTACGACAGTCTCAAGCGTCATGGGAGCTTCCCCGGAGAGTCAGCTGAGGAAAAACGACGGAGGTTCAGAGCCCAATCGTCCTCGTCTTCCCTGGACAGCAACCCCAGCTTCGAGCGGCGAGGCTCCAACCAGCCGTCGATGCATTCCTTTGATAGTTCCGTATCACCTAGGCATCCGCTGAGGAGGCAGTCGAGCAGCCGGTCTCTGCCAAGGTCGCCACAGTCCAGCTTTGAACTTGAAGACATCACAGCAAGAGGTAGGATACCCGTGAATAGTTTCATCAGGTTGGAAGATACATAGGGTATAGAATTTTCTTCTTACACAACCAGTTAAGTTCTCATCTGCCACGTTTGGGATTGCATTCTCGCCGCAAAAGCGCCACCTACTTTGGCAAAAAATAGCGGCGAGATGCAGAACTCCAGTTAGAAGCTCTGAGGAAGGTGTCTGATAGACATCGAAACGTAAGCAAGTAAGAAAAAAATTCTATACCCTAAGAGGTAGGATACTGAGTACATTAGCTTGAAAGATGAACTCAGAATTAACAGTTAAGGCCCTTTACACAAGACTATTGGAGTATAAGTAAGGTAGACATGGATTAGCCCAATTCCATGTGCTATATCCCTAATTTCATAAAATCCACTTATACAAAGCATATTGAAAACAATAGCAACTGCATTTCGTTATTTGGTCATTTAGAGTTATATGAATGTGTGAGTAGAAAAAAAATGTCTTCCAAAACTTTTATTGTTTCATCAAATAAGTTATGTTACTGTGAATTTTGCATTTCCATTAATTTTACGGTGCATACGTTTCTTTCTTGCTGTTTTCTGTCTTCCTCTATATTGCTGTCTGCTGCATATAGCTGCCCTTAACTATATAATTGCGGACTTTGTGCCTCAATGCTGCAATAGGCCACTTCTCTGAAAGCAACAGTAAGTACTTTGCACTTCACAGAATCATCTATCAGTTTAATGCAGCTCTGCTTTTCTTCTTACAAAGCCATCTATCTATGCTATATGTAAATTAGAATATTTCAGTGCTTTGCATAACATAACATTGCTTTTTGCTGATGTTTAAAATTGTTTTTCATATGTGTCTGACATTTTTTTATGAATTAAGAATTAATGCCTGAAAATAGATTGCATTATAGGGTATCAAGCAGAATGAACAGATTTGACGTTACTAATATCCGTTATTGTTTACCCAGAGCCTCTAGAGGAGAGGGAGGACTGCTACAGGCAAGGCCAAGGCTACGTTCTCATCATCAACAACTTCTCAGAAGAACGGGAAGGTGAGTTTAAGAAAGTAATGAGAAAAGTATAATAATAACCTGGAAGATCGACTTGAAAACAGAGTCTTGGCGGAACATCTTAGTCTCTTCAGTAGGGTGAAGGGTTGGGCTTTTTTTTACAATAATACTGACTTACAACATATTGTTCTGTGTCAGCAATATTATATATTGTTGGGCTACCTTGGAAATCATTTGTTCTAAACTGAGGGTACTACCCAACTGTTTTAAGATCAATAAATAAATAAATAAAGTACACTCCCCACACAAATATCTGAAGTGAAAGACATGTAACTTCTTCTCCCAGCTTCTAGCAATGACGTCGACGGTCTTATCGACTTCTTCAAGAAGATTGGGTACAAGATCAGCACCGAGGAGGACCAAACTAAAGAACAGATGATGGACGCTCTGGACATGGCCAAGATAGAAATGCAGAAGACTGCGAGGGGCAAGAACAAGTATTCCTGCTTCATCTGCATCGTGTCAAGTCATGGGGACAAGGTAGGGCACATCATCGTTCCATTGTTAAAAGATTCTGTAAACTTATCTGTTTGAACCTTGTTTATTCACGAAATACTCAAATCGTCCTGCTGGCCACTTTTTATTGAGGTTACGAGTGAAGAGGTCAGGGTCAGACAAAATATAGCAAGATAGAGGTTACATGATTGAAGTCCTAACATACACAGGGATGACATGTATGGAAATGATTATACATAATGTAAATATGTGATTTTTTAATGCAGTTTATACAAAATATACGATTGAGACTTAGCCTAAATATCTCCCCCACCAATCCACTCGCACAGGAAGGAGTGAAGTCCCAGGATAACCAAACCGTCTCCATCGCTGAGCTGCAGACACCATTTCTGGGGGACAGTCTGAAATGCATGGCAGGTGAGCTCAAATTGCAGCATTACAATAAATTCCTGTGCATTTTGTCCCATGTCACCTCATTTCATCTATCCCTTAGTCTAATTATTTGACTGTTGGGGCACCACAGATGATCTGACAACCAGTTTTCTACACCCTTATTGGTTTTCTCCTCTTCTTAACTTTTCACTTATCTTCTTAACGTTTCATTTCATCCCATAGCTTTCAAAAACCTATATACATGTATATATGACTCATGTTTTAATTGTACACTTAGCTATTCTTCTGTGTCGTATTACAATTCTAACACAATCTGGTGCTTCTAGTATGCATTGTGTAGTATACTGCAATTTAGCCCCTGGGATACGATGTTGTATTCGTAAATGTGTAATCAAATAATAAACCAGATCTTCTAAATCACAATCTGTTCCAGGGAGCCCCAAGATGTTCATAATCCAGTCCTGCCGTGGGGCTAAGAAGCAGCCTGGCGTGGACCGGGCTGACGAGGAACCTGGGGACGAGGGGCAGCTGGACGTGTCTGACGTCATGAGCTCCGTCACCACGCCCAGGGACGCCGACGTTCTGGTCGCCTACGCCACGACAGAAGGTACGCGTCAAGTTAGGTAGCCTGCGATCAATCTTCCTTCGTCTGCGTAGCCTCGTACGCCATTCCTGGCGGTCATGGGCCATTTCCTGCATCTCTTGCATGGTTATACTGGGTCTGCCTGTCACCAACTTGGCGGCCTCAAGGACACAGACTAGTCAGGCTTTCCTAGGTCCTTGATCTACCTCAGGACTATTAAGAACATCTTTATCCTGTTGATTTATGCATTTATGCTAACATGGACCAATTACTGCCAAACTTACTGAGAACTGTCTGTTACCGTAGTGTTGGAGGCTCTGATGACTGGTCTTCATAATAACAAGGGATCCTGAGATCCCATTGGACTGATATTCATAGTGATAAAGAACCCCGAGTACCTATTGGTACATGTAGTTCTAGGAATGGTTCTCTCAAGTTAGAGGTGTATGGCAATTAGCTTTCAGGAAGGAGACCAAACCAGCTTCTGACAGGGAGAGATTGTGTAACACAAGCTAGGTACTGCAGTCCAACTTGATTTACATTTGTTACAAAGTTTTCATTTCTGTTGCTGCAGGCTTCCAGGCTTTCCGCCGTGTGGGAGAAGGCTCCTGGTTCCTGTCCAAGATGCTGGCGGTCTTTAACCACAAGCACCAGTCCGAACACCTGTTGGACATGCTCACAGAGGTCAACGACCGGGTCTCCCACCGCACGGCGATCGGCTCCAAACCGGCCAAGCAGATGCCCTGCCAAGTCTCAACTTTCACCAAGAAGTTCTACTTCTGAGACCCACAACATATCTCCACAGATGCCCTGCTAAGTCACTGTTGTATCCAGAATCGTGCCTATCTACATGTAAATATCCAAGAACGTAGATTTTGCACAGGCACGGTTTTGGATACTATCTAGAGCCGTGCCTGAGCATGGTTCTGGATACAACAATCACAACCAACTTTTACCAAGAAGTTCTACTTCTGAGACCCACAACACATCTCCACAGATGCCCTGCCAACTCACTGTTGTATCCAGAACCGTGCCTATCCAGTTCTGTGCCTGAATGGATACTCTCACGGTTCTGGATACTCTCTACGTATCCAAGAACGTATCCAGAACCGTGCCTATCTAGTTCTGTGCCTGAATGGGTTAGGGTTAGGATCGGGTACGGTTCTAGATAGTCTCGGTGTATCCAAGAACGTAGATTTGGCACAGGCACGGTTTTGGATACTATTTTAAATCATGTCTAAGCATGGTTCTGGATAATGCACGGTTCTGGATACAACAGTCACAACCAACTTTCACCAAGTGGTTTGTGTGCAAGGAACATCCTGGGATGGAATGCTAAGTAGTGACAGTATTTTTGAGGAAATTTCTGTACTTACTGGACATCTCAGCTTCTATTGTACAATTTCCCTAACATTCCCACCGTGGACTAAGCGGTGCTTTGTCTTTGCAGTTGCAGTTTGATACTTTACAGTCTGGCAATGGCAGTTATACTTATCAAAGTCTAAAATCTTTTCTTTACCAGTATTCCTTCTCAGGTATAATGATTAGACCATTCCACCTACCAATAGGAATTGTTTTTAAGCTCTTTGTACTTATCTTTTAACTTTTACACATTAATAGTCATTACAGAAAAAATTCTAATGCCAAAGTATATGATATGAAATTGGTTATTGCCCTCAGCTCATTTAAAACATTGGCCACTAAATGAAGCTTTTTTTTTCATGGATATCTTTTTCTGCTCAAAAACCATTTGATAAGAATACTTGTTCATTCCAATAACGAGTATTAAAAAGAAAATTAATTTTTATTATGCTGAGACAGATTTATGCTAATCTTGATGAAATGAAATGAAAAAAAATTAGTAAAAAAATGCTTTGTATACATTTTCTCTACTGAAAAACGCTAAAACAAACTGAACAGTAGGGTACACTGCCAACACTGATATCTGTGTTTGTTGTCATTAAGTCAGCTATTTTTGTGTATCATTTAAAATGACAGCCCTCCAGAAGAAAACTATCACAGAGCAGAATTTAGGAGAGATAATAATGATGATATTTAATGGTAAGTTTTAAAACTCTTTAAAACATTCCAGTGGTGTCACTTTTTGATCTTATATTAACCAAGAACTTGTATTGATTGTATTGTGTGACTACTTAATGTATTTAACTATATCAGTAGGTTACATGCATATCTTTGTATGAATTTAGATTCAGGAGTGGTATACTTTTTTATACTTTTTTAGGTTAACCAGGATTTTTACTCTTTGTCTCAGTCTTTAATTATTTATTAGCTGTAGACATAAATCATTTCATTATTTCATGCCCAGTTTTTTATATTTACTGTACTTCTACTCATCTATGTGTGTGTATTATGCCCCACCAATCACGATGTTTTGATATACTTTAAAAAGATGTCAAATTTAAATAAACGTAAAAGTATAATTTTGATACATGTCCCAACGATTGTATTATTAGGAATACTGGGAAAATCCCTATAGTTCTTTCCCCAAATCCAATCGCTTTTCCCAAAGGCCTCAAAATTGTTTGGAAAATTTCACAAAATCGTTTTAAGTCAGTTTGTTTGCAAGATAACGCTGGTGACAACACAACCTACTCTTTAAGCAGAGGTTTGGGTTTTGGCTTATTTTTGGCGTGTTTTTAGGCTTTTTAATTGGGCTTTCTTTTTTGCACTGGTATCTTTTTTTGGCGTATGCACAACTGTCCCAAGAGTAAACAAAGAAATGTGTACGTTGTAAAATATCACTACCAGCATTGAGATTTTTGTATGTGTGTTGTTGTTTTTTTCTATAGAGATTGTCATGACATACTAGTATTTTTCTTCACATCTACCTGTTGTGTCCTTGTGTGCGACCAATTGTCAGAGACAATGTCTTTTAAAGCGTGCGTTTACGTGTCCATCATTAAATGATCCTGCAGAGATCGTGCTTGTTTTTGTATTGCTTTTGTGCTATCTTGTTAACTGTGCAGATATTACCCTCTTTTTAACAAAACAACCTCAATAGTTCAACCCATGGCTTTACAAATAGCGATGTAAAAGTTACATACATGTATAATCAATCAATACATTGTCATATACGCAGATGCCACATGATATCATAATAAGTATCAACAAAGAACTGTTGATCATGACCAATCTCTATCAGGCCCTAGTGTTGTGCCCTTGGGAAAAGCACTTTACACTTATTTCGAATTCCTGAAATGAGTACCTAGCTTTGGTTAGGGACGTCCTCTAGGATGGAACGTAAATCTGGAGGCGCCATGTTTGAGAAGAGCCACACCTCGAGTATGTTTATGTTATGGATCCCACCACATTAACAAAATGTATCTATAAGAATACTGATCCATCCTGGTGTGAGTGGATCAAACCTTACAGTCAGGTCTTACGCAGATTGTACAAATAAACCGGTGTGTTACGCATTAAGCTTGTGAAAGTTTATCGGTGTCATGGAAAACAAACTAGAAAGGTAACATTTGCGAAGCAAATGCATAATGTTTACCTTCACACGTGGTCTACCCTAACAAACTACTGCTCTGTTTAATCTTACTCAAACAACATTCATATATAATAGATGGTGAGCAGCTCCTCTAGCTCTGTCCTGCTACAAAATGTAACGCAACACCACATCAGGGTGTCTGCTACATCACCAGTTACCATGGTGACAGCCGTCTGGTCCAGATCATTGACAATATGTTTTCCTTCTGCGAACTTCAAAGTAAACAAAAAAAACCTCACTAGTATGGCGGGAACAGAACAGGTGTCAGCCAGCGAAGGCATCACCTGCTCCCTCCCACCACCGTATCCCATGGTAACGTACACATCGGCACACCTACAAAAACAGTCGGGTGGGAACGAAGCCCATTCACTCTCCACATCGCTTCTTCAACGGACGGATTGGGGCAATTCACATCTATATCGACAGACCATGAAGCTGCTATTATTCCTGTGTGCAGTGGCCCTGGCATCTGCTAGGGTAAGTAACTGAGAAGGATATTTCATGATACACAGCGTCCGCAAATACTGACTAGAAATCATCACCATTGTCAGTTGTACCCTTTTGGGGGGGGGGGGGGGTACAGAGTTACCGTGTCTAAGACGAGAGTACAAAGTCTCTAACAAACTGGTAAAATTTCATAGGTACCGTTTTCTTTTTGGGGGGGGGGGGGGTCCAGAGGTTGCACATCCAAATTTTAGCGGGGCGCACGTTTTGATGATGCAAAACAGTGGAAGCTATTACTAGGATTCATGCAGTTATGTATGGGTGATTGGTGAAGTATGCCATCTCTATCTTACTATGTTTCTGCGGTGCAGAGGGTCCACATCCCTATTTCAGAAAGGGGTACGCCTTTTTCATGATACCTTATAGGAGAAATTATCACGAAGATCTCTGCAGTTTTGTCTGGGTAAGGGGTTAAGTCTGCCATCTCTGACTGCCTTGTTTGTTTGTTTGTTTGTTTGTTTGTTTCTGTGCTGCAGAGGTTCCACATCCCTATCTCAGAGCGGGGCGCGAGGTTCCAGGAGACCGTGGAAGTGAGCGGAGGGTACCGGCTGGCGGAGGTTCCCGCGCACAACGATCGGGACCACATCCGGGTGCTCACAAGTCGCAGGATGGTAAGAGCCCGGTATCGCGCCAAATTTTGTGCCCCTCCAGATTTTTGCTCTTTGAGGTAGTGCGCGTACCTGGAGTTTTCGGCTAGGGTTAGGTTTGGGATTAGGTTTAGTCTCCATAGCACGACAAACACCCTCATCATATGTCAATGTCGTTATGGTACTATATTTTATGTTGGGGCATTTCGACATTTTATTAGGCCATGATCATGTAATTGACCTTGCGTTTGGCAACCTGGGTGCATTGCATGCGAAAACATGGTTACTTGCAATATTGCATGCAACGACTCTCCATATTATTGCGAATTTGATAGTTTTGGGGGGCTGAAGCGTGTTGTTTTCCAAATGTTTGGATTACGTAATTACTTTAGCCATTATGACATTGTTTGCTGTCATGGTCCTAACCTATGTACATGTACCCACGGGGTTATCTCAGGGTTAGCTGTATTTGCACACGAACCTACACAAAAACGCGCGCGTAGATAAGATATGCGGACAGAAAGGTGTGAAGTGGTTGTACCAACATCCGACTTTATCTCATAGCTATCTGATATTCCAAACATGTATTGCATGCAATTGTTTGTTTTCAAGTGATGTTTTGAGTAGATAACTGTGTGTTTGTTACAAGTTACTAGAAATCGTGAGAAAGTAACGATGGGAAAAGGACAGCTTGCCACCTGGATGAGCTTGTGGAACATCCTTTCTGTCGTTTTACATCATAACCGTTCTTCGCTTAAATGGATAAAAAAGAAATCTGAAGGCCAATATGTTTAATTTTTGCCTGTTGGTACGCACTTGGAGGTTTTGTGTGTCTAGACTAAACCAAATCTACAGTTGCTACTTGCTTCAAGTGACTTACTCTTCTCTTGTGCTTTAAGGGCGAAACCATGTACTGCATGCCGGAGAGGGGTGTTTGCTTCCTGATGGCCACGGAGCAGCGCGGATGGGAGAGCCCTGATGACGCAATGGAGACGGAACTGACGCAACTAGAGGTACATGTTTACTGGCAGTTACAAAAAAAATTGTCAAAACTTTCTATGCAAATCTTGGAGAGAAAATCGTCGTAACCGCAAGTTTTTTTTCTTACTTAAGCAGTGAGCAGTGGATCATAGGTTGCCGAAAGTCTGTGGCGCCCCCCGTCTTTATTCAGGGCAGCTTGTGTTGGTCCAAACGCGCGTGAATACCTGCAAGTACTGCCTGTGAATGCCTGTGACTCGGTGAGCAGTGAATCATAGGTTGCAGAAAGTCTGTGGCGCCCCCCGTCTTTGTTCAGAGAAGCTTGTGTTGGAACAGATGCGCGCGATTACCGGCTTGCAAGTACTACAGCTAACAAATCTCCTGTCTTTCCCACAGCGATCATAGGTTTCAGAAAGTCTGTGGCGCCCCCCGTCTTTGTTGGGGGAAGGTTGTGTTTGGACCAAACGCGCGTGAGTACAGACTTGCAAGTACTGCAGCTAACAAATCTGTCTCTCCCCCAGCGCACGGGTCTAGTGGCGGAGTCGGACACCGTGACTGTGCAGAACGACTGGGTGGTCTTGGAACAGAACCTGGACCGCAGCGCACTGTCCGACCCGCGCATGCGCCGCTTCCACCAGGACCTGCCGCTGCACCGCGTCGACAAGCTGACAGGGGGCGCTAATTTCCTGACCGAGACCTCTGACGCAGGTAGTCACGTGGCGTGTTGCTTGGGGTTATTGACCTTGGTGCTGAAATAACATCACAACTAAAGAAATAGCTACTTCAAACAAGCATAAGAGCCTTCCCACAGCATGTGGTGTATGGAACGGCACCCATTTCCGCTTCCCTACCATTTGGGCCACACAGCTGTGCAAGCACAGATAATACTACAGCTGAAGGGCCGGTGCACTGAGACAGCTGTGTATTCAATCATAAGTCTATATGTCTGTTGGTGAGTCGCACTACAGCCTTTCCATACAGTTTCACAGTTGCTTTTTTTGGCTGTTGGTTAAAACGGTCGCAAAGAAGTGTGGGTAAGGAGGCGAAGTCGTCTGTCCTGTCTGATTGATTGTCCTTCCCAGTGTGAGTGGATCAAACCTTACGCAGCTTGTACTTACTATACAGTAACAATCTGACATGCCAATCCAATATGATAAAGCTGAATCTGAATCCCTGTGTTCTCCCAGATGCCGCCCCTGCCTCCAAGCTTCAACTACGGATGTCCTCTTGGATGGGACAAAACGCCAGGCCTCACTGTGTTTGAGGAGAGCTACACCTTGATCATGTTAAAGATCCCATTACACTACTTCATTACAATAGTACATCAAAATTTGAATCTCTGTGTTCCCCAGACGCCGCCCCTGCCTCCAAGCGGCAGCTGATCTCGGGTACCTGCCGGAACGATGCGGCTCCGCAGCGCAAGTACGCCGCCACCAGCCCCACCGGCTGCGGCTACGGGTACGAGTATCTGGTCTACTGCGCAGGGCAGAACAGTCAGTACAGCGAATGTCCCCGATACCACGTCACCGACTACTTCTTCATGGTGGGTTAAATCTATACATTACATAACAGTGTTTTTTTTTTCATTATTCATAATTTTCTATCATTTACATATCAAGGCTACATCAGCCCACTGATGCTATCTGTATCTAGAACCGCGCCAGAATGGGTTAGGGTTAGGATCAGACATGGTTCTGGATAGTCTCCATGTATTCAAGAATGTAGATTTGCCCCAGGCACGGTTCAGGATACGTTTGGACTATCCAGAAACGTGCCTGAGCATGGTTCTGGATAAAACATTGATCATGCATGCTTCCCTATTCCCCACAGACCTGCCTTTGCTGTCCAGAGCACACAGCTAAGGAGCAGTGTCTGTTCTGCACTTCGCTGTCCTGCAGTGGGTACTTTGACAACACCGGCGCCTGCTGAGCACATCTAAACCAGCTATGACTACAGGGCCAGTGCAGATGGCAGTTTCTAAACATCTGCCTTGTACATGTAGCTTGATGCTTATATATTGAAATAAAGGTGTCAGGTTAATCCACTTTAAATGACTTCTTATATGAGACAAAACACTAAAAAACCAACCACAGAACAAGCAACTCAACACAACATTAACCAGAACTTGAACTGTTGCAGTAGTTAAGTTTATTCAACAAGGAACCAAAACAAATAGAGTTACATTTTTTTTCATAATTGATAAAATAGTAGAATCTGGTACTTCCATACCAGAATAACAGATTTATTGAAGAGTTTTAGCCTGGGTGCTACCCTCCATAGTTACTACTGGCTCTCTCTTTTTGCTTGCTCCTTGATGAGCAACAGAAAAGAGAGAGCCAATGGCAACGACTGAGGCTGGAACCCAGGCTAGAAGAGTTTCTGCATTGACACTAGATTTACCGTAATCTTCAAGCAGATTCTTTGGCAGCAAAAACTGTAACTAACCGACAAGGCAGTATCCAATTGGCCAGGTACTGTCCAGCCACCACTGTGGACACTGCCTGGCCAATTGGACACTGCTTTGCTGGTTGGTAAGATTTTGACATCATCACACTGAAGGATCTGCTTGTAGATTACATGTACCAATCAGCAGGCACTACAATGACCAGTGCCATCAGCTTTTCTGCTGTGCCTGTTTGAGGAAGTACTCCTGCATGGCCCTGACTGCCCGCCCGCGGTGGGAGATCTCGTGTTTCTCCTCTTTTGTCATCTCTCCGTAGCTGTGGAAATGAGAATAAAGATGAATAGTGTAGGAGATCTGTATCTGTATAGCCATTATAAAAACCATTCCTCATAAGACACTAGCTTTGCAGGTACGCACAGACAAATTTGATGCTCAGATTTGATGTTTCTAGAAAATCAACACTATCTGGATCTGTTTACTCACGTTTTCTCAAACCCTTCCGGTTGAAAGCAGGGATCCCAGCCAAAGTCTCTGGATCCACGAGGATCCACAATTTTACCCTGCAGAAAAAATAAAGGTTATTGGGCTGCTAAACACTTTGTGTGACTGTCTCTGGACATTTCATGATCTAGAAGTGTTCTCTTTCATAAAATTTGATGTAGAGAAAATTGACTTTGGAACATACCGGTGCGATGCCCTTAAACAGCAGCACTTCGTCCTGAGGGTTGCCGGGTGAAAAGGCCATGGTGCACATGGCATAGGCAGACTTGTCTTCCCAACCTGTCAGCATACGGTACAGGCCTGATGATACAGACAAAATAAACAACAAAGCATTAAAGGAACAGCTAGAAATAAAATGATTGAATGACAATGGTACATGTATAAAACTATAAAACGTATCCGTTTTTTCACATTCAAAAGCTGCAGATACTTTTAAAAGAAAGTGTCACTCACCCTCTGGGCCAATCTTTTCCAGGAACCATTTTCTGCAAGAGAAAAGAAAAGAAAATGGATTATCATGTTGAAACCATTCTTATAGCCTGTAGTCCAGCCTTGTTAGCTTTAGTCTGCTCCCCAAGATCCGCTACCCCGCCAATCTTTGGAAGTGGACTAAAGCCAATAAGGCTGGACTCCAGGCTAACCTTCTTATCTTATCCAAAATGACAGAAATGCTACATCCATGCATAACATTTGAATCCAACAGACTGTTCTATTAGTATATCCATGGGAAACACTAATAATAATAAGTGACACTGTATACAGTATAAAAATACTGTACTCACATGTATGGACCAGGCAGTCCTCCTAGTGCATTAAAACATAAACAGGTGTCTTCTACAACACAGGGGCCTTGGATCTGCACACAAAACAAGTTTTGGTAAGACAGGATTTCATGATCGTATCTTTTTGCTTGGTTATGGCCTTATGTCTCGCAAGGGATGAAGAGGATAAGTAAAGTAAGTATCTTTTTGCTCGGTCAATTCAAAGAGCAAAGGAAACAATATGACCTCTGAGTCTGACCTGTTTTGCTGCCTCCCTAGCCTTGGCCCTGGAGATGTCGTCTGGTTCCCCCTGGTACTCTGGTACTGTGGTGGGGAGAAACATATCATCATCATCAGTATCCATCATCATTATATCATCATCATCATCATCATACTATCATCCTGATCATCACCATCATCAAAGTCATCCATCATCATCAACATCAGCAGAATCTATCACCATGATCATCTTACATCATCTTTATATCTTCATCATCATACCATCTGATCATCACCATCATCATCATAATCATCCTTCATCACCATCATCATCATCAACATCATCAAAATTAGGATTATCTATTCAAGTTCTCTTTCATAAGGGATGGTCTCTCAGTACTTTTACAATATAAGCTTTTCAGGAATGCCCTATGAACATATAGATAATACAATTTTACAATAAATGCATATCAACGTTACTCATCTCTCCACCCAGGGTATGTTTTAAAGCAGATATACATGTTAGATCATGTTACAAATGCCATGTTTACTATATTATTAGCATCTTAAGCAGTGTCATGTATTTATACTTACAGTCAACTTTCTTGGCGACCACCTCATAAGGAAAACCTGCTCCTAGGATCTGTTTCACCTGGAACAAACCACACATCGGTCTTGACTGAAATGTTATGTTGAAAATTCCATGCTATAATTTCTCCAGCATATCTATACGTTCCACGTCGCTAAAGCCACGTCTATTTGTTATTTCAAGACAGACATGTTCCTTTAAGTTGTAGCTAATTCTAAGGAGTAAGTAAGGACGGAACCATCGTCTTACCTCCTCCAGTTTCTTGGCATTCCCTGTGACGAAAACGATCCGTCTTGAGTTGGCCGCCATGCCGGCTGTTGACCTGACGTGACCCGGTGACCTGTGACCTGACAAGATGGCGGCGCTCGACGGAAACATGCCGAGCTGAGAACTTTTCTTCCATTTCTAAGTAACTTACGCGGTTTTCTGGACTCTGATATCCATTTAAAGGTAACATATATCGTTCGGGATAAATAAAGTACAGATTAACGTAATGAGGTTTTGTTGGATGTTTGATATACTTTTTTTTGTGAAAAAAAAAGTTGTGGGATGGGGGGTATCTGCCTTCCTGTGGCTCGTATGTTATACTAAGTTATACTTTTAGTTAGGACTAACTTTAATTTGCTCGAAAGTTATGTTACTCAGATTTAATAAGCTAGTTATGTACGAGCTTTATGCATAAAACCCCTAAGTAAGGAGGTACCTATTTACAATGTATTGGTAACAATTTTTGTCCTGCACTGGCCTGTACAAGGAAGAGTTCGTAAAGACCTCTATAATTTCTTGGTCCCAGCACCAGCCATGGACCTGCTGCCGCGCAGCCACACTGAGTTCAGCTCCGCCGAGTACTGGGACAGGTTCTTCAAGAAGAGGGGAGAGAAGGCATTTGAGTGGTGAGTTAGTATTGGTCTATTTACGACAACGCAGTCACTGCATTTTCACAGGCATGTGTTGGCAAATATTTTAAGTTTTAAGTTTTAAAACGTCTCGAAGTACCAGTTCACGACCGGCTAAAAGGTCTAGACCCCGAAGACAAGTCAGTTTGTAGCACTTGAAACCTCACTGTTACAGTAATAACAAATGTATTCAGTATATCCTCAGGTTAATGTTGTATCAGACTGCTCCTACCCACCCACAGGTATTGATATCACATAGTGAAAGGGTTGGGACTGTTGTAATCTTTCCTGTCTTACCCACAAGAGTACAGCACCCTTGGTTGTTTGTTTATTTGTTTGTTTATTTATCCACAGGTACGGAGAGTACCCCGAGTTGTGCGGAGTCCTACACAAGTACATAAAGCCTCAGGAGCAGGTGTTGGTTGTCGGGTGTGGCAACTCGCGGCTGAGCGAGGATCTCTACGACGTCGGTTACCGCGGCCTGACTAACATCGACATCAGCGAGGTCGTGGTGAGACAGATGGCAGAGAGGAACGCGGAGAAACGGCCGGGGATGAAATTTCTACAGATGGACGTCATGAAGGTGAGGAAAAAAATATATATGCAGAGGGTTTGTTTAACCTTCTCCCTGCTGCCTAACCCCATAACCAATACAATTTTGATGCCAAGTGGTAAACCTTAGTGGACCAAAGGTTAAAGATGGAGGTGATTAAGGTGAGGTTTGGTTAAAGATTAAGTCCTGATGGTGGAACTACATTTGTAGGTTCTTAGGTATTTTCTTGTATTCTATGTACAACTTGAGTGGTTGGGAAACTGGACACTAAACTAGCCTGGCATCTATTCCTAGTGTAGCTGCTAGGTTTTGTATGATTTAAGAATTTCTCCTCTGCAGCTACAAGAAACCCACTGAAAGGCTATGCTACCTTGTCATTAGTTTGCTGTTGCTTATGTGATGTAGCTGAAAGAGGATTCCTTGTTTTGAAATTTCAACAATCAAGTATTAAACCAAGTGCATTCAACAATCCACTAGGAAGAGTGAACATGGTGAATGCAACCAGAACAGTTAGAAGAGCTGTAAAATGCTTTTCTTTGTAGAATGCTGCAGTGATTTTCTGTTACAGATGGACTTCCCAGACTCCAGTTTCAGCGCGGTGCTCGACAAGGGCACCCTGGACGCCCTGATGCCTGATGACCAATCAGAGACCCAGGAGCGGGTCACACGGATGTTTGACGAGGTCGGCAGGGTGTTAAAGGTCGGAGGTCGCTATGTCATCATCACCCTGTCCCAGGAACACATCCTGAAGAAGCTCATGCAGTACTTCCCTCAGGAGTAAGGGGGAGCTTCTTTCTACATCACACTGTTACAGGCCTTTATCATTATATGACAAATACACATGAATAACTAGAGCTGCAAAGTGGACTACAAATGAAAAGTTAATTTTGGTCACATAAGAAATTGCTGTCAAGCTCTTTGCCCCTTGTTTTGTACTTATTTTAGAACATTCTCTTTGCAAGATATATATTGCAACACAAATATAAAAGGATTATAATAAAACTCATAAACAGAATAAATGATATTAGCATAAATCGAAGTCAACTTCAAGCCCGATAATGTTAGTCCCTTTTTCGGTATGAAGTAAGTTTGAACTGTAATTTCCAACACAAGAAATTGGACTTACCCAAATATTCAACTGTTACAACAGTTACTCCAGTCTTTATAAAGGAATGAGCAATCAACTGTTTCTGCAAACTTTTTCAGTATGTTTACTACAAGTGTTGCCCTCTTGTATAATCATATTTTCACACCTCCCCTTCACCACCACCCCACCCCCCAGAGGCTGGATCACCAGGGTTCACAAGGTGTCCGACAGCGACAGGGAGACGTCTCAGAAGGAGATGCCACTGCCCGTCTTCATCTTCATCTTCACCAAGTTTAAGAAGATGCCACAGATGAACAAGGTTCTTATTGTCTGTTGTTCATGTATCTGTAGGTGTAGGTGTGTGAGGTAAATGCATGCATTAGCAATCCTACTACTTCAGGTTGTAATGCAAAGAATTTATTTTTTCTATATTTATAAAATGGGACTGACAGTATTTTTCCTTAGAACTAGTACTGTTAACCCATAAATACAGTATAATCCATATCAGGTATCAGTGGGTCAGCAATTGAACCTTGAACAAAGTCACCAGCAATACTACACAGTGCCATTCCCTGGTACAAATAGAACTAGTGATGTCCTTGGTGCTGAAGTACCATCACAGTGAACAATGGATTGTTATTGATGCTATGGCTACAGCTCGAAACAGATTTAACAATAGCTATTATGGTTGGTTCTGATTTTGAATGGTACTATGTCTCTCTCAGATCCTGGAGGTGTGTTTAGACGGGACAGACACCATGCAGAGGTTGTCCTGTGAGGATGATGTGATGAAAGCTGTGAAGGAGAGACAACACTACGCCATGCTCAGACAACAGCTACAGAACAGGTGCAGTTCAGTCTCATAGCTGATGCACTGTCACTGTAATGTAGAAGACATCAGTAACATTCATGTTGCTGTTGATTGTCATGTAAATCTTGTGTCTGTCTAGATGATAAACTGGATAGTGAATGTGTGAGTGTGAGTGTGAGTGAGTGTCATTTCCTGAGTTTTAATGGCACTATGTCCAAAATCCCAACATTTCTTCTTGTTGCTGGATGTATGAAAGGGCATACTGTCAGCTACATCATGGCACCTTGGTGTCATTACAAAGAGATTTAGAGATATTGGACTTTGAAATTTGTTGCAAAATACTCATTTCTTATACCGTACCATAATCTGTATCTGTATAGCCGGTATAACCGCCCTTCGGCGTAACACACCAGCTTTGCAGGCACACGGTGTGGTGGCAGCTGGCTACATTACACCAAATGACTTGTTACACCTACCCTTTGAACATAAACATTGTCCTATGGTGTTGTAATACAATAATCGACTGGGATATAATGTTTTCACTTTTCCTTAATCGTTTTTTTTTAAATCTCTCTTTCGTTGCAGAGGCCTGGAGGGAGAGACAGTGTCCCTGGAGCTGTTCTCTAGCAGCAGCAGCTCCTCCGTACCCAAATATGTCCTCCACATCGTGGACTCAAACACAGTCAGGGCTGCGGATAGGCAGTTCGCTGTCTTTATTGTACCTCAGGGAAGGTAAGGGGTGGTGATGTGTTCTGTTAATTTCCAAGCAGATCTCTCCAGGGCAAGGCACTATCAAATTGGCCAAGCCGTATCCAGCTGGCCTCTGAGAGATTTGCTTGGAGATTACTATTTTGTACTTACTTACTTACTTAGGCCCTTTGCTCTGGCCAGAGCTTAGGCCACCGACGATGGCTCTCCACTTCACCCGCCTCTGGGCTGTCTTTCTCAGATCCTCCCAGCTGCTCGCTACTCTCCTCATCTCCTCCTCTGTGTCCCTTCTCCAACTGTTTCTGAGCCGCCCTCTCTTCCTTTTTCCCTGTGGATTCCATGTTAGAGCCTGGTGTGTAATGCTGGATGTTGGTTTTCTCAGTGTATGGCCTAACCAGCCCCATTTCCTTTGTAGAAATTACTATTTTGTACTCAGCAGGAACAGTAGGGCCTATATACTGTACAGTACATTTTGTATATGCCTCATACTCTCTTTAGATATTCAAAATGTACAAGTGAATTTGTCAGCTAAACTGTTGACAAGGTACAGATGTTGTAAAAGACAACTGTAACTCTTTTTTGTTTATAGCTTATAGTTTGAAGATTGATTCAAGGTTGTTACAAACATATTCACAGATATATACATTCAAGTATTTAACATTAAGTGCATGTACCTATCGATAGATGGCATACCATTATAAGATCTTGACAAAACAATTTGTTATTATGTTCATCTGTTTTATTGTGTATTTGTTTTTAGAGAGGTAGAGTAGCTGTTTATTTCTTTGTTTTTTAGAGACGTGGAGTGGCTGTTTCTTTGTGTGTTTTAATGTTTGTTTGTTTGTTTGTTTGTTTGTTTGTTTGTAGGGAGGTGGAGTGGCTGTTTGCAACAGACGATGGTCGGAAACAGCTGGCGGAGACCGCAGGGTTCCGGAGACTGGTGGTGGTCTCCCTGCAGAGGGAACACTCGTATGAGACCATGGCGGAGATACAGAAGGAACTGTCAGGCAAAGTCATGGAGCTGGCACCTCCGGGCTTCAACCAGAAAATACAGGTGAAACATTTTGAAGAAATACAGTCTGAAAATATATACAAGAAGCATAAGAAATTTATGTACACATATATAAACAAAATTTTCTGTAGAGTATGATTCTGTAGAGAGAGCTTGAACTTTTCTTTGAAGAAAATAAGAAAAAAACTAATTAAAATTTTGTTTAAACCTGTTTTGTATGTACCACTGAAAGCCTAGTCTAACATAGGGTTGTTCTACTGTAGCTGTAGAACACAGTGTATGATGAGCTAGAAAGACCTTACAGTAAAGGTTGCTGTGTGTTAAAGTGAGTTCAGTTGTATGTCTATGGTACAGATATAATGGTCCATGTGTGTTTCTACTAATTCTAGGTCCCATTCCTGTTGTGGGTGAAGACATCGGTACCAGTACCTTGTGTTATGAGCAAGGAGATTCTACATGACAGAATCTCCTTGGTTATGAGGGTACCATTGAGTTCAGCAATCTGTCTATTGGTACAGATATAACAGCCCATTGTGTTTCTAGGTCCCATTCCTGTCCATAGGTGAAGACATCGGTACCAGGACGGTGTGTTACAAGGGTACCAGTGAGTTCAACAGTCTGTCTATGGTACAGATATAACGGTCCATGTGTATTTCCAGGTCCCATTCCTGTCCATTGGTGAGGACATCGGTACCAGGACGGTGTGCTACGAGGGTACCAGTGAGTTCAGCGGTCCATACGTGGTGGAGGATGTGGAGGGGGAGGAGGGAGTCATCTTCAGGAACCTCATCTTCCTGTCCAACAGGAACGCCGTGCAGTCTCAGGCCAGGATGGTGCAAGGTGGGTGGGTGTTTTATCCAAAACCGTGCCTATCTCGTTCTATACCTGGATGGTTAGGGTTAGGATCAGGCACGGTTCTGGATAAACTCTGTGTGTCAAAAAATGTTTATGTAGATTTACCTCTGTTTCAGGCACAATTCTGGATACGTGTGGACTATTCAGAACTGTGCCTAAGCATGGTTTTAGATAAGGAATTGAACTTCTGGGTACAACAGTGGGGGGTGGGATGTTTTTTTTGTATTTCTGTAATAGTAACTGCAAATTTGTCCAGTTTCTTGAAGTATTATGTAATGTTGATAATCTTGTTTCCCTTCCTTGTGTAGAGACCCTTCCCAAGAAGAAGGGTCGCCGGCGGGCAGGGAAGAAGCTGGTGGTGGATTGTGGGTACCTGGCCTGTCAGCATCACAGAGTCATAGTGGCGGGGCTGGGCTGCCTGCCCAATGTGAAACAGTTACTGGGTAAATATCTGCACAACAGTAGGCTTCATGCACCACCAAGTGACCACCAGTTTAACTGGGCTGGTCCTTGCGGTTAGAGCTTTGGGTTCGTGGGCTGGCGGCCTGGGTTTGACGCGGGTTCGAATCCTGGGAGCCAGGGGACTTTACTACTAGCCCCTTTGTGCTTCATCTGTAGGGCTTGAATCCCTGTCACACATAGCCAACCAGACCATGGATAAGGTTGTTGACTTAGGATCTAAAGGTTCTGGGTTCGAATCCCTACCACGCCCAATCCCAATATTGGGGACAGCGTGAACTTGTGGTTAGGGTTGTTGACTTAGAATCTAAAGGTTCTGTGTTCGAATCAGGCCCCAATGTTGGGGACAACATTTAGTTGTTTTAGAAAGAGATAGAATCTGTAAAATTCAGTCTGCCCAATGTGAAATATCTGTGCAACAGTAGGGCTCAGGGTTATTAGGCTCTAAGTGTCACACTTGTACATAGCTGACCATAGTTGTTTTAAAATGGTAAATTGGCACCTGTAAAATCAAGTATGTGTATGCTAATGTTAGTCTCCATTTTGTCCCAGACACCAGACTGGACGTTGTGTTGGTGGGTCTGGGTGGAGGGGGTCTTCCTCTGTTCTTGCACAAACACTTCTCCAAGGTAACTTTGTTTTTCTTATATTTGTATTTTTTTATATCTTCTTTGTGTACTAGGTAATTAATCATGTACACTATGATCATGATGATTATTTTCTTCACAATCTAAACACTATATATCATATCGACACACTATATATTGTATCTAAACACTTAGTATATATTATGTACAAGTGTTAAAATGCCATTGATGTTTACACCTCATTCCCTGATGGCCCTTACCCCAGATCCAGATGGACATAGTGGAGCTGGACCGGTCCATTCTGCAGGTTGCAGAGGGGTGGTTTGGGTTCCAGCAGGATGACAGGATGAAAGTTCACATTGCTGACGGACTGGTCTACTTGGAGGAGCGGGCAAAACAGGGTACTAGTATACTGCCCTATATTAATAACCACACAGCAATCAGAAAACATAAACATGTCCTTATACTATTTTAAAGGAGTCTGCTCTGTATTTGTGTATCTAGAAGCTTGTTGTTGTTAGTCATCATAGAAGCTTCAATGTATTGAAATTCAGAATAGCAATGGGGCTAGGAACCAGCATACATTGCCTGGGCAAATCTACAATTGTCGATACGCAAAGACTATCCAGAAACCTAATCCTAACCCATTCATAGATAGGCTAGACAGGCACGGTTCTGTAAACAATAGAAATCATCAGGTGATAAGGAAACTTACCTTTTATTTTGTTCATGTGGGCAAAACAAACAAAAATGTGTGCACTCAGTGGTCCAGCTATGTTTTTTCACTTTTAGTATTTGTTATATGACAAGGTTGTCACACAGCTGCTAGATTTAAGAAGACTACCTTACCTTTTAGTGTCAAGTTACTGAATATTTGGTAATGGATTTTAAGGGCCTCATTGTGAATCATGCCCCAATTGTGTGGTCATGCCCCAAGTGTCTCATACCCCAATTCAGCCATGTAAGGCTGCAATGGTATGTGTGTGGACATGTTGCAAATAAACCAGTCATCCATCTATCTATCTATCATCTAATGTCATCTCTTATCCCCCCCCCCCCCAGGCAGCAGAAGTTGCCATGTGGTGATCCTGGATGTGGACAGTAAGGACGTTACCGTGGGGATGAGCTTTCCTCCGCAGCCATTTGTTGAAAAGCAATGTTTGAATAACATCAAAGACGTGCTACATGATGATGGTAAGGCTTTGCGGATAAGTACTATGTGGATTTGGTCTTGAAGTTGGGTCTGGCAGTGTTCATCAAACTTTCAAAGGCTCTTAGTTTTAAGTAGGGGCATCCTCACTAGATAATTTTAAACAATGCTTACATTAAGATGTGCAAAGGTTAGGTGTGACAAGTTGTTCGGTGTAATATAGCCAGCTGTCACTGCGCTGAATGCTTACAAAGCTGGTGTATTACGCCGAAGGGTGGTTATACAATGTACTGCAGCTGGGTATACAAATATAGATACAAATTGCAGATTGCTGACCTTGCTAGAAACAGAACAGATTGGAAAAGACTCGCAGTCGCCTGCAAGTAGCAGCCGACAGAAGAAGAAGTCAATTCAAATTAGTTAGGTATAAAGACAAAATAGAAAGGAACAAAACAATGAATACCAGTTAACAATTTATCATGAATGCTTTGCCATAATGAAATACATTTTATATTCAGCAGTGGTCACAAAGTTTATTGCCTTTTCCCAGGTTTGTTCATCCTGAACCTGTCCTGTCGGAACACAACCCTGCGAGCGTCCGTCATCGAAACCGTCCGGTCCATATTTCCCAGGATCCTCAGCAAGAAGATCGAGGATGAAGTGAACGAGATTCTCTTCTGTTTTCCTCGCGAGAAGGACGTGCACCAGAGCGGTGACGCGGGGTGCGCGGCGGAGGTTTCCTTAGAGGAGTTGGGGAACCTTAAGTCAGCGGTGCGGGTTGTTGAGAAGGTGGCGAAGGGTTGTGCACAGAAATGGGACCAGACTCTGGAGCTAACAGAACTGTTGGAGGGGCTGAAACTTGCGTGACGTTTGGTCATATTGTAGTTAACTGTAGTCTGAGGCAGAATAAAGCCAAACAACCGTGATTTCATACTGCATAGTTAATAGGGGATGGGTAGGGGATAATCCAAGAAATGGGATTGGGGCCTTAAAATTCCATAAGTACTGTAGGGAGAGCAGAAGATTGGATGATGCTTACTTACATAAAGGTTAACTTTGTTCAAATCTTTTAAAACATATTTGGTTAACTTCATTCAACCTTGTAAAGGTTAACTTTGTGGAACATATTGGTTAACTTTGGTAAACTTGTGATGTCTTTTGTTTAGAAAATTAAGGGTCAGCAAGGGTCAAATCCTTTACACTACTAAAATTATGGAAACCTTCGTTTCATTAAAAGTTTTGTTTCTCATATTATTTTTCGTATTGTTTCTCATATGAAGGTGCTGAACATTTATGATATAGTGAGACAGTGTACTAATATATTGTCATGAAATAGATACAAAAATGACAGACAACGATAAATCATTTGTTAGCTTTATTCCTTTATCCCAATTTCTAGATGCAAGACTGTGTTAGCTTAAGCCTGTTGGTTGTCTAGGCAACATTGGCTGAGGCTGCGCAAAGCTAAACCTTTTGCATTTTAACGCCGCCTACGACCTGTTGTTACCGGCCATGGGTTGAAGCTCACACATGGGTCAGGGTTGTTGTTCCCTGCCAATATGTTGTATTGGGCTTCTACAGTGTCCACCATGGTGTGGAAGTCGTCAAACGAGTTGAGGTGAAAGATGTGCTTGTACGCTGGATCCGAAACCAGCTGCTCCATGTGGTTTTGGTCGATGCTGCCAATACCTGAGGCAAATAAGATATTTCATAGACATTTCATATGTAATAAACCCACGGAACAATAGATAGATAGATAGATATATAAAGAGAGAGAGAGAGAGTAATGACTAGTAATGACTGCAGCCAGAGGCTGTCTCAGCAACTCTGTAACCTCCAAGCAAATCTCTCGGGGGCAAGACACTGAGATCTACTTGGAGATCAACAACTCTGAGCTGCAGAATACATTGTACAGTGCATCATCATATGTAATAAACCCACGGAACAAAATCGGGCCATTTTACTAACAAATTGTGTCCTTAGTTGCTTACCCAGAGCAAACACATCAACGCCGATGGTCTGCAGCTCTTGGGCGGCTGCTACTGTTAGAGAGTCGTAATTAGGGTGCCCATCAGTGATGAGCAGGACTTCCTTCATCGAGCCCGGCCTCAGACCTTTAGTAGAAATACTGAAGTCGCCATTGTTGAACATGTGTTCCCGGGCGTAGTCCAGAGCGTTGTGAGTATTTGTGCTCCCACCTGGCAAGTAGAAAGTAGTGTTTTCACAACCCTGTTTATTTGCGGTTTCAAATTCAAGTTGCACAGAAGAACCACATTATGCAATCCATAAAGGCTGAGAATTTCACACCTTATTTAAAATCTATATATTAGTGGTGTGCTCAAAGGCACCACTAGTCGTCCTGGACTTCTTAACATCACATGCAAAATTACCTTGATAAGTGACCTGTAAAATGGCATTCCTCAAGCTCAGGTAATTCCCATAGTCATTGAAGTCAAAGTGCTCTGTGAATGACGAGCTGAAGGTCATGAACGCAACCTGGGTGGATTAAGAAAAAGGGGAGTGCTGTCAAATGAAACGTTTTCAGGAAATTGTACGATTACTGCAAAAAATATATTTTATCACAATTGCTTATATATACACGAGAAGTGATATTTTTGGCCTTTGATGACATGTACACGATTAGTATTTGAAGAATAATTATGAATCAGGAACAGTTATCAGTTGGACACTATTAAAACACGAACCAATCGATACAGGAATAGCCCGGCCCCATACCATACTTGGTAACACTTCTAAACAACAAACCTACCCACACTTGTATTTCTGGCTCAGATATGTTGTAATGATACATGTACAAATTAGTGATGGGTGTTAATCTTTTTTTTATTTGTCCTGACAATGTTTTTGACCTTAAGAATCTTATGTCTGTAAACTGCTATTACGCTTTATAGTATTCTCACCACGACGCATAGATGAAGTAGATGTCTTTATTTTAAACACGCATGTTTGTCGAAGAAAATTTTATCTCTACTTGTTTTTATAAATCAGTAATCTATTTGTAATTTTCCGCGCGCCGTGCAATTCAGTACGCGAGTTATAACGCGCACTGCGATACTATAAATTTGCTCAATGTGAATGTGAAATAAACCAAATCACCACTACCATCACACACCACACCACCACACATGAATACTGGAGTAGAATTAACTGTGAAGAGCAGAAACCATACTGTAGATGAATAGAAGCGTATTAAGAATAAATCTACCTGGTGGAATGGGTAAGACGGTCCTATACCGGGGCAGATATAGCCCAGCAATTTAGCCAATTCCTCCTTTGCGCTGTAAAAGACAGTATCTGCGAAAAGGTACAGAATATGGGAAGGTTAACGTTACATCTCTGACTAATGACGTATTTCATACATGCAATTTACAATGTTATAGAAGAAAGCGTAAATCCGCGGTACTGTGTCCATGAAGTTCACCGTAACACGTAAAAGTGATAGCAATTTTCTCTGCTTTGGGATTTAAGAAAGCGTCTACCGTCTTACTTCCAATACTTCCAGATTCGTCAAGTATGACGAGCAGGTCTCGCTCCTTAGCTGGGTTCCGGGCGACGGTCGTCTGTCTCCTCAGGAAGAACGTGTCGAAGGCCCGTGCTGTATCCCGGGGTGTGAGAGTCTCACCTGGCGAACATGGAAATAAGCAAACACTGACGTTTTTGTCAAATAATTGCCCTATGCACGCGTTTGAAATTCCCGCTCTCCTAGCTCACCCGCGATGGCAATGATTTATGCTTTGCTCTGACGTCACCGTTCCGAACCCGCTTATTTGCATGTTGGCAGTGCCACTGGGAGATCACTGGACCGTGATATGCAAATAAGCGGCCTACTGGAAAATAATGAATTTCATCTTCTCTGTAGCGTCCCTTTAAGCAATCTTCGACAGCTAGCTGTTCTCTAAAGCCCCTGTCACACATGGCTGAATATGGCCTCCCGAACACTGGTCAGACTGCTCCTGAACTTCAGCCAACCTTGGTCGGCTGGTGTTCGGGGGGAAGGTTCTGAATGCGGCTTACTGTAAGTTCATTAATGTTAAAAAAATATTTAAGTTCACGATTTTCACGAAGACTCTCTTTTCGTGAACTTATCTCTTCGCGAACCCATTCCGTACCACCCCCTCCCCCACACATCGTGCGTCTCAACTTCTATTTATGTACTTGTACTATAACAACCTCTGCATTACGAAGTAAGTAGTAAGAGATCCGCTTTCAAGATATGAAAATACTGTATGTGACCCGCGCTAATTGATGGAGTCACATCTCCAAAGGGGCCCGCGCGGTATGTTCCCGATCTAGACGCCGGCTGTCATGGTGACAATACCCGTCTAGGTCCCGTCCGATAGTGCCAAAAAACAGCCCGCTGGGGCGCCGCGCGGGCCCCGGTTTTGAATTGTGATCTAGCCTCATGAAGCACGTACCTGAGGGCAGCTGCTGCGTTTCGTCGTTAGGACCACAAGCAACTCCGCCATTGGAAGGGTGACGAAGGATGACTCTGGAGCGCAGACGGGTGTTGTAGCCCACCTGGGAGTTCAATAACAACTCGGTCACGTACAAATGTGTCACTGTGCATCACATGTACACAGTGTTCGAGCAGATAAGATTACTGCACTCTAGTCTACGGGAGGCTTTATTCGGCCCCCAAAAAACTTAAGTAAAAACTTCAAAACGGAATGAAAGTTTTGCCAAAAAAACAGTTACTCAAGCAACTGGATATGATTTTGGAAACGGTCAGACGTTTCAGGTAGCATCCACGTTTCAAAAATCATATCAAGTTGCTCGAGTAACTGGTTGTTTTTTGTTTTTGTTTTTGTTGCATATCTTATTACCTGGATGTCTAACCTTCACCGAGGTGTGAAAGTTTACTTGTAGTCCTCTAAAAGGCAAACTTTCGAGTGGGCTAGAAAAATTCTAAAAATTGGCCAAAAGGTCGAACAGTTTACAGGCCAAAAGGTCGAACAGAGTACTATTGCGGTCTACTGTTTACCTTTTACCTTAAAAGTGTTATGGCCAATCTCGACCCCTCCTGCTTTTTCAGCAACGAAAGAAATCTTGTTCACGGGCATAGACTGTCAACGGCTCTTGTTATTCGCGGGTGGCGGAGTCGGCTACGCTGTTTTCTGAGCTAAATTATGAACGCTATAATTACATGTAACGTTACCTTTATCCACTCGCTCCATTGTGACTGGATACAGTCGACGGCAGTTGTGTCGGACAGCCAGGCAAAGGCAGACGGGCCGAGCAAGGCGAGGGTCGCAGAGAGCAGGAGAACTGAACAGGAACGCATGGTGGCTAGCTGTCTTTGGATGTGGAGTGGAACACTCTTCAAGCAGGCTAGACGGGAACTGTAAGGAACAGCTTTTTCTCGCTGATTTTATACTTGTGCGGGGGGATCTAAACACGTCAATGTGGTGTGTTTGTTGTGTACTTATGGCGTATCGCGCTGTTTGTTCCGACAAGGAAATAGCGCACTGAAGGACTCCTTCTTGGAAAAAAATCCCTGGTAACCTCATTCTATGGACAGCCTGTAACATGCCTGTCCTTACTTTGCAACTGAGGAACGTATGTCGATGAAAGCTAGCTGACTCGTGGAAAATAGAATGGGCGCCTTAATGTTCTAATGAGGAGATATATAGTCACATATTGACGAATGTCCTTTTTTTCCTAGGAAAAAAAGAAGTAAAAATGCCAAATAAAAGTCAAATTTTGCAGTGTGTCAGAAAAGACAGAACTTCCCGGTCGTTGTAACATTATTGTTGAGAAACATAAGCTGAATAGATGATCTGTTTCCTAGGCTAGTCACAACGATAATTACTTGCTAGCTAGCTATAGACGTTATGTCCTTGGGAAAGGCACTTTACAGGACTTTCTTTCCTCCACCCAGGTGTAAAATGGGTACCTGACTTCAGTTGGGGAGGTACAAGGTGGTGGAAGGAGAGGGATGGACTCTGCCTTCCAATACTAGTACTGTGCCATATATTTAAGTGAATTAAATTTAAAAAAAAAATTAACCACCCACTGTCCCTACGGCCTCAAAAAAAGGGACCTTTACCTTTACTTGACCTTTCTAGGATATAAAAGCTGGTTAAATCGCGAGGTTCGACACAGCTGTCAGCAAATAGTTTGGGTCAAAATATACAGTATCTAAAGTATATGATAAGATAACGCATCATTTGCCCTTTCCTTATCTTCTTGGTCAAATTATCATTGTGATATTTTACATCCACCGACGCGTTGTGAGGGGTGATACCATCCAGCCCACCTGTTCATGTCACAAGGAAGTAGCCAGTAACACCAAGAAGGTTATATAACCTCCTTGGTAACACTGATAACAGCGGCTGATGCTATGTCTCTGTATCTCGGTATGGGTAATCTCCAAGCAGATTCGGTGGGGCAAGGGGACTTTATATTGGCCGCCTGTATCCATTTGCCGACAGCGTTGGATAGTGTCGGCAAATGGATACAAGCGGCCAATATAAAGTCCCCTTGCCCCACCGAATCTGCTTGGAGATTACTACGGGTAAGGGTAGGCAAGAGTAGCTTTGAATTAAAAAACAAACAGAATCCCCCAAAAGTAGTTGACATTTAACATGAGACTAGACAGATAAGTCTTTCATCAAGTGCATAAATCACGAACTTTTGCAGACAGGCAGGGCTTTAAAGTATTAAAACATAGATTACACTCCGCTCACGGTCGTTACGTAGAGTGACTGCTTTTTTCCGACCACCTATCTCTTGTCTGATTTCTTTTAACTGTTACAGGTCTTAATAAACCTAGGAAACTTTCTTTTTGAGACCAGCTGAAAGATTCAGAGGTTTTGGGGAAAACAGTGGAACACAATTGCAAAGCACGTGTCAATATTCACAACTGCAATATGATAGTAAACCGTCGCGTGTCGCTAGTTGTACATTGTGAACCAGAACATAACCACCCCCGTAGCTGAATGGTACAATCCACTTGTACACAAACAAGATGGCCGCCGATCCGTCGACTTCCGAGGAGCCCGTGTCTAAAAAGGCTCGAACAGGCGAAGGTCTGGTCTCCACCTGGCCCAAATTCACGCACAGAATGGACCAGGACGAAGTCAAGACCTTCTTCAGGGAGACTGGATACATAAAGGTGGGTGTAAGACCAGATAATGACGTGGAAAATGACGCGTTCAGCGGTGACGCAGTCCCTGCATTTTACTTCCGGGTTTGGGTCAATCGATGTCAGCTGTTGACGTTTTCCTTTTTTGACAAAGGAAGTTAGAAATCACGCGATGCCTTGTAACAGCCCTCTGACTAGCTCTGAAATGCCCTAGAATTTGAGATGCGTGAAGGGGGGGGGGGTAGTCTTTGTTTAAACACAGGCCGTCTCCAACCAAGGAGGTTGTATCAACTTCCCTGCTCCAACAATTTGTTTATTATTTGCATATCAGGTCATACTACTTAGTACTGAAATTATCTACCACATTTCATGAAGTCATATGAAAGCTGTTCTGGTTGAAGGACCTGTCAGCAAAAGTGGGGCCTGTACTCTTACCCAGTGTGAAGGTCTGACCCATTCCAAAAAAAATACATGTGGAGTAGGTGATTGAAAAGGTTGGAACTTGGATTTTACAAGGGTGGGGGTCAAGCAAAATCTGGATTTGAATTTTACCAGTTGGGAGTCAAGATGCTATTTCCTGACACCAAAAGAGTAACATAATCGCCAAAAAGCAGTTACTCAATCAACTGGATATGTGTCACTGATATGCTAGGAGATACCTGAAATGTCTGACCATTTCCAAAATCATATCCAGTTGCTTGAGTTGCTTTTTGGCATCATGTGACATGTCTAACCTTCACCGACGAGTTACATTATCATCAATGTTATTTCCAGATCCCAGACTTCCTGTCGGAGGATGAGCTGTCTGCGCTGAACCGGGAGTTGGCGCGGTATCGTTGTGACGTCGTGCCGACCATCTCCAACAAGGACGTGTTCTACGAGGAGAAGGACAACCCCGACACCATCATCCGCCTCGAGAGGATGCAGAACAACGACGACTTCTTCAAGGTGTGGGTTGATGATTTTGTTTACCTTCGCAGTTCTAAGGAAGACATGTTGGTAGCAATGTGGTTAAGGCGGCAAGGTGGTCTTGTGGTTTAAGGGTTGTTGACTCAGAATCCGAAGGTTCTGGGTTCGAATCCCTTCTAGGCCCTGTTGTTGTGTCCATGGGAAAGGCACTTTACACCTATTTCCTCACTTGCCATAGGTGTAAATGAGTACCTAGCTGTTTGCAAATCTTCACAAATAGATACATAGATAAATAAATTGTTTTTGCTCTGTTTCTTCTTCCCTTTCTTCAAACACATAATTATCTCAATGCCATACATTGTACTGTGTACAAATATGATCAATAAAGTTCATTCATTGATGACCTGGACCATCTGTTACCATGGTAACTGTAAGCTGTAGCAGACACCCTGTGGTGTTGGGTTACATTATGTATCAGGACAGAGCTGGAGGGGCTGCTCACCATATACAGTATACTAGTAGTATATGAATGTGTTTTGAGTAAGAATAAACAGAGCAGTTTGTAAGGCTAGACCATGTGAAGGTAAACATTATGCATTTGCTTTATAAATGTTACCTTTGTTCTAGTCCTCTGTACTATAACATGTACATGAAAGGACACTTCACACGCAATCCCTATTTAATGATCTAACTCTCCCCCCAGGACCTGGGTCTGTCCCCTGCCTTTAACGGGCTGGCTGACTTACTGCTGGGGGAGGACATGGAGCCCAACAACGTGCAGTTCTTCTCCAAACCGCCAGGGGCAAAACCCACACCTCCTCACCAGGACGGCAAGTACTTCATGCACGACAAAGGTACGACTGAGTCCATTTGTTCAAATCTTTATTGAAATTTTTTACTTGTTGAGTCTGGATTATGTTGATATTTTAACATACATTACACTAAGATCAAGCAGTTTTCTAGTTTTCTAGTAGTACATGTTGTATCTGTCTCAATCAGCCAATGTGAAACTACTGTAATTGTCTGGAATAGCAACTAACAGAAGTGTTTGCTGTTTTTTCCATCTGCGATGGTAAATTCTAATACTTTAATTGTGGCACATCAACTCTACATGCTTGTGGTGGCAGCCATTAAAGTTTAGATTTTGTCAGTTCATAGAAATTTGATTCAAATGTTTAAGTGAAAAGAAAAGTGACTGATACAGAACTTGGTAAATGAACATTATGTCTTTGGGTGATGGATTTGTGAATGAAGACATGGCATTAACGGTAATTAAATATAAATTAAAAATAATTATAACATCTTTGTTTTTTTCACCCAGGAATCACGTTCTGGCTCGCGCTGGACGATGCGGATGAGGAAAACGGCTGCCTGTACTACGTTCCCGGGACGCACCTCATGGGGGAGCTCCAGCACGAGAAGTCCAGCGCACTCGGGTTCAGCCAGGGGCTGGCCGACTACAGCGCTGAGATGCAGGAGAAGGAAGCCTGCATGGCAGCCAAGAAAGGTAGGGGAGTTTCTGTACTGTATGTAGTACCATACTTGATCTCTAGTCTAGGGTGAGCTAGTCACTGGTCAGGTTCTGGCTGACTACAGCACTGAGATGCAGGAGAAAGAGGCCTATATGACAGCCAAGAAAGGTAGAGGAGCTTCTGTATGGTATGTAGGAGGCATTTGGCTAATGTTACACCAATTGTTATAACATCTAAGCCTTGCATAATCTAACTCCAGCCTGTGTTTTTAACTATTGAATAGATGTGTAGATTGCGTCTCTATCATATAGCCAGCTGCCTCCGCGAAGGGCAGTGATACGAGCTGTACAGATACAGATACAGATATTAAACCCATAGAACTTGTTTTACCACTTACTCAGGAAACACTAGTATGGCGGAAAAGGAAGTTTGCATGGCTGTCAAGAAAGGTGAAGCTTTCTCCAAGTTACTGACCAATTCCTTCTATCTCCGCATGCTTCATGCATTTCTTGTCTGCAGCTCTGGTGGTCTTGTTGGGGTGTTGGACCTTCTGTTCAACTTTCTAACTCCTTTCTCTGCGCACACAAAAGTAGTGGTTCACTAATATACTAGTAATTCATCAGCTTGCTTTTCAACAAGTCAAAAATGCTGTAAATAGTAATGTATCTGATGTCACAAATGAAGGTAGTCTATAGAAGGATCTTGCAAACTTAGAGACCATCGTATTTAATTTTCTTGAAATTTTTTTTTTTAACCCAGGGTCCCTGCTAGGTCACCATCCCTACACTGTACACAGGGCTGGTAAGAACAGGTTAGTGGACTATATAATACTGATGGTATTACATGTATATAGATGTCTTTTGCCTTTAAGCTTGTTATCTGGGACATGTAGGCTAGTAGGTGTGTTTACAATCTTGTTTGGTAAGTTCATGGTAGTAATTATAAGTTCTGTTGTCAAAGTTACATCCACATGGTCTCATCAAGGGGAGTAGGACTTTGTGTGGTTCTGAAGTCCAAATCTTGAAGCAAACAGTCATCCACACTTTGTACAGTGGTGATCAGTTTGTCAGGATTACTGTGGGTGTTGTTGTATCCAGAACTGTGCCTGGTGCAAATCTACATTCTTGGATATGCGGAGATGATCCAAAATGGTGGCTAACCCTAACCCATTCAGGTATAAAACTTGACAGGCCCAGTTCTGGATACAATACATGCCTTATGTGCAACAGGTGGTTACTATCATATCCAGAACCGTGCCTATCAAGTTTTATACCTGAATGGGTTAGGGTTAGGGTTAGGATCATGCACGGTTCGCAGCATTGAGACATTCAAATCCATGACATAAGACATTTCTGCCCTCCCATTCCCCAGTTCCCCTACCCGCTGGCGCCCGGCCCTGGGCCTGACCTACTGGGCCAAGTCCTGCCAACACGACGAGGCGCTCAAGAGGAGACACAAGGAGTACCAGAAGAAACTCGTGGAGGAGCTCGAGAACAAAGGTCGCATCTAGGGGCAAAGGTCGCACCTGAGGTCAAGAGTCATCTGAGGTCAAGCTGGATCCATGTTGTCAGGTTTACAACTGTAAATCTAGAGTTGGAAAAACATTCTCAAAATGTTCTCATTTTATAATCTCCAAGCAGATCTTTTGGTGGCTGCAAAACAGTATCAGATTGGCAGGGCAGTGTCTATTTGGCTGGCAAAAAAAGGTGCTGGTACAAAAAAGAAGTTAAAGCCTGATAAAACACCTAAAACACGTCAAAAATGAGCCAAAGCCTAAACATCTGCTTAGAGAGTATTCTTTTCTTTCACTGTTGAACAGGATTACTAAAAATATTATTCCTAGGTTGTTTCTCAAATTTTTGGTGGTGTAAGTAAGTTCTTGAGGCCCAAGTAGATAAGTATTTGTAAGTGATGTTTATGCAAGTGTTAAGATTAGCCCTATATTTGCATGATGGGGCCAGATGCTGCCCTGGTGGAGGTTTTTACTCTCTTACTGCTTTTGTGCTGCACTAATATGTTCAGGTACTGAGTACATAATGCTTTTTCTTGCCTTGAAAGTAGCTTCTGGTAGCATTAAGTGCCTTATATTGTTAGGTGATAAGATTAGTGATAATGAAATTGTACAAGTTACAAAAATATGTACAGAGGAGTGTTTTAAGAATTTAGTGCTGAGCACAATTAAATCTTGAATCTATCAAATTTGTTCCAAATGACATGAAATTGAACACTTTTCAGAATTCCTAGGCATTGTTAACTTTCTTTTATTTTGACATTAAAACTGTTACAGCAGACACAAATATACACTCGATACAATAGAATGTCACTCAATGTTCAACAAAGATTAAGGCTACGTCGATGAAGGTTAGACATCCAGGTAATGAGATACATAACAAATTGTTACTCAGGTTTTCAAATCCTAACCAGTTGCTTGAGTAACTGTTTTCGTTTCAAGATTGATGCTCAACTCTTTCCTTCCTTCCTTGCATTGGCCCATTGCTCTGGCCTCCTATTAAATTGGATTATAATAGTAACAATGTTCCAGTCTTTGAAGCAAAAACATCAACATGTCGTGTACAGTTGTACAGCATGCTAGCACTAGTCGTTATGCTAGCACTAGTCGTTCTACTTCCGATATATGTTTAATTTATATCATGACAGCCAATAGGACTAATAATGGCAATAACTCATTGCACAGGTGAAGTCTGCACTACCTACGCACGTAACACCACTAGCTTCACAAACAAACAGATGTACGGTTAAAGCAAGTTATGGCGAAATCAGTGGTTCTTCACTGTCTCCCTTCATTGACTTCTAGCATGAGAAAAATCATCCCTATTCAATCCGACCACCCGTATATATGTCAACAAGTTCAAGTATGTACAACGTCAGTTAACGCATTCGGTGCATCTTTAAGAGAAGAACCGTACCATCCCAAAAGTCACTTATATTCAAGGTTGCCGAAGTGAATATACAGTACACAGTTTGATGATAACTAAGGAGGGACCGGTTGATGTCGTTGATTTCTGTGCAGCCTCTGGTTCAGCAGTTGACAGCGCCTCTCCGTCTTGGCAGTTACTAGTGCCGGTTAAAGACTGTCCGAACTCGACGTTCTCTCTGCAAAACAAGGCAAAACAAACAACTGAGTTGTTGCTACACTTTGAGTGATACGCAAAGAAACTATTTGAATGTTTTTCAGGCTATTGACCCAAGCATTAAGAATCCTAATCAGGGTGGCAACCTGTTTACTGTGAGCATAATTTGCCTTCTAGTCTCTTGAGTGGTCACTCAAGACTGTTAGACTGCCTATGTTCTCAAGCAGTGTTGCATCCAGAACCATGCTCAGGCACGTTAGTTGACGCGTATCCAGAACCGTGCCTGGGGCAAATCTACGTTCTTGGATACACGGAGAATATCCAGAACTATGCCTGATCCTAACCGATTCTGGCATAGAACTAGATAGGCACGGTTCTGGATACGATGGAAACTATCCAGAACCGTGCCGATCCTTATCCAAACCAATTCTGTCGGAGTACTAGACAGGCACGGTTTTGGATATATAAGCAGCTCCTGTCCTTACTTGCTCTCTTGATCTTGTCGGCGAAGCTAAAATTCTTCCAGAAGCCCCTGGGGCTGCTGTTTCCCGTGATGCTTTGCCCCGTGAGTGGGGAGCTGACGGCCCGACCCGGCTCGTACTCATGGAACTCATCATCATCATCATCATCAACGGGTAGGGCCTGGAAAACGGACAGTGTCATTATTATATAACTCTTATTAATCATACAGCCTCCTATATTTCTACTATTTTTAAGAAGCGAGAGGAAGTCGAAAGTGTACATTAGGTTTTTATATATGTATAGACATGTTTATGTATATGATTGTTCACATGTGACCTGTATTTAGCCCAGTGAGGCAAAAAAATGTACAATAAAGGTCTTCATTCATTCATTATTAACAGGACTGAAAAATTTTCAACATCATCATATCAACAGGTAGGGCCTGGAAACGTGGACAATACTGAGTATTATCAATATTAATGTGTACGCCCTGGAAAAATAACAAGCGTGTACGCCCTGGAAACATGGCAACATTACCATTGACACTGGAAAATTGGGCGTCATCATCATCAACGGGTACGCCCTAGGAAGGTACTAGTACGATGTCATGTCAAGCTACTAAAAGCAACAATATTATAATTAGATTTAGAGTCATTAAGGCTATTTCCCATATAATGTTTTTGATGTAACTTCCTTCCCATGATCATCAGAGTCAACGAGCGTTGTATAAAGATGAGTAAACTCAGGTAAACTTTGTACCGGAAAATGCCATGTCCTTGCGTTGTTTTGTTGCAAAATTCTTTCTCTGTCGAAGCTGTTTAATGCAGAAATGTTATCAAGGCAAAATCTCTCTTTAAAATTTTGCTTTCTCATCAACAATACAGGCCCTTTCATTGTTCATTAAGTGGGAAAAAGTGCAAAGTGGACCTTTGGGGGCATATGTGACCTGCTTATTACATATAAGCAGTACTAATGGTCGTAGAAAGCCGTTTAATAGTCTTAACGAGGACTTATGTCATTGTTCCTAACCAGCCATGTAAAAAATGAGGTCGTACCAAGTAGGCCAGACGGTATTACATTTCCCAACGGAAAAATGTGCATTTACGTCACAACAGCCCTGATTTTAATGACAAGCCTCGTAATCTACATAAATGATTACAGGTTCTTTTGTTGGGCATTGGCGCTGGCCTGAGGGCATAGGCCAGGGCCTCCGTTCTTTTGTTTAACCTGTCAAGGGAAACAAAGGGGGTGTTTTTCTGTTGGTCACACGTTTGAGCCACCTGTGTCTCCGGACTTCCGTTCCTGACCTGTAGGACGACCAATTCTCCAAGCAGATCTTTCGGTGGCTGCAAGACTGTATAAAACTGACCAGGCAGTATCCATTTGCTAGCCTCTACCAGGCTTCGGAAGGGGGCTGCAAAACGTAGAAATGGCCAAATACTGATGAAATAGAAGGCTAACACGCCTGGGACTTGGTCCGCGAGAGAGAACATTTTCGGATGGGGGAAATGTTCTCTCTCGTGGACCAAGTCCCCAGGCGTGTTAGCCTTCTATATAGCTATTTGGCCATTTCTACTCTTTCCATCCCCTTTCCGAAGCCTGTCATGAGGCTATCCATTTGCCAGACAGTTACCACTGGCCACCGAAAGTGGTTAATGATGGCCAATGGTACTAACTGCCTGGCAATTAATGGATAAAGCTTGGCCAATTTGATACTGTCTTTGCAGCTACCGAAAGATCTGCTTGGAGAGGTCGAAGGAGGTTGTTCCACAGCCGCGGCAAACTGTACTCTCTCGCGGACCTGGCATGTTATCTGTCTATTTGGCCAATTTCTACTCTTTCCAGCCGCTTTCCGAAGCCTGGTAGAAGCTAGTTGTTCCACTAGTCTCCACCAGACTAACAACACTGGTTTAAAAGCAGTTAAGTTTTGCCAAATATATGTAGCCACCGTAGAGTTCATTTGTCCGAGGGGTCCGGGGAAAATGAAACCCTAACGGAAGGCACACTCCCCTGGCCAGTTATAACCTCCAAGCAGATCCCTTTCGGTTGCAAGACTATGCATTAGGCAGAGGCGTTTGTACTCTGGCTTATACTGTCTTGCCACCGAAAGGGATCTGCTTGGATATTGGCGAGTCATACTCTATTCTACCATCCTACCCCCCTTTAGGAAGGTCTGGTGGAGGCTATTGATACTCAGTGATAGGACATTGTCGGTCTTTCCATTGCATTTGCACGTCTCAAAGACCAATGAAACAATATTGTGCACCTAATGTCTTGTGTTGTGTGCCAGACTGGATTTTGATTTCCTTCACAGTATGAAGTCAGCCATACTACATTTGTTCAGCACTTGTTTTTGCGCGACCCGCACGATCATTTGTATTGAAATCTGCTCGTAAAAATGTCACACGGAAAGACACATAAATCTGCCATTAATAACGTTTACAACGTACCCCGGCTGAGGTCTAGACATGTGCTGGCACAATAAACCGGTAAATAACCAGCACTGGCAGAAGGCTATGCAAATATTTTGCCCCAAATTCTTATCTTAAAACACACAGCGGGAGAAAGTTGCACACCGACTTGCAGTGGAAAACATGGCGCAAAGAAGGGTTTGGATCAGTTTCAGTGTGTTGCCGCTTCAAAGAGACTTTGATCAGGTGATGGGTTGAGGTTACTTGTAACCGAGGAGGTTAACCTCCTTGTTGTAACTTAGAGGTTACTTATAACTGCCGACCCGAGGTAAATATACGTGGCCGTGGCTAAATATACATACACGTTTTACAGCGCACTCTACTTTTATTATGTCCCGGCTACTAATTTGGCTTATTCAGGTGTAAATTATGCCACCTGTTAGTCTATTCCCCTCGAGGATTGGGAAGAAAGACCATTGATTTTCTTTTAAATCTTTGGCAACTACTAGTATTTCAAGTTAGATATGTCCCGGAGTTTAGTATGCTATGACAGAAATATGAATGCCCAAATGGAGTACTTTTGCAAATTGTCGATTTTCATCAGTTTTATAATGAATCAGCTCGCAAATCAGTAACAGCTTCTCTGAAAGGAAACATGAAGCCCGTTTTTCTGACAATTAAATGAAAAAGAAATTGAACGTGCTTTCTGCAGGGAACTTACAGCAACTGAAGATCAGTGAAACTCCATCGAATTGTCCACGCATTGGCCATTGTATGAGTGGAGTGCTTTGTACTTTCACTGTCTATTGTCTCTGATCCGGGTCAGAAAAAAAATACAGATCCTAACATTTTAAGCCGTTGCAGTTACTGTGTATTCAAAAACACTCCGGATTGCTTGATTGACTAGGTGAAAATATTCTTTAAGACTTGACCAGGACAAGAACACAGTGAAACGTAAATGAAACAAAGAAACCCAGTCTCACCTGCCCGACCGCTTCGTACTTGTGGTACGTGGGGAAGTTTTCTCTCAGAGATTTCATGAAGACAGCGGCGTTTTTGGTCACAGGTGAAGCCATGGCTGCTACACAACTTGATACAAGTCAGCGGGTGAACTCTAAAAAGCTAGCAGCAGATTCTAAGACGTTTCTAGCTCTAAGATCCGAACGTAGCTTCACTTTTGAGATACTCTGGCACACTGGAGACTGACGAAAAGCACCTGTCCTGTCTGCATGCAGCTGAGCGGATGTTTTGTTCGGCCGGTTATGTAAATGTTCGAGGCTAGCCCCGGGCGCGCTGGTTGGTCTGACAGGTCCCGCGGTTTTGCATGCGGCACGTGGGTCGGTCTCTCGTGGTCGTACATGTGCCGTCACGGTACCGGTCTGTGTGTGCTGGCGTATCCCGAATCTAGTTCTATGCCTGAATGGGTTAGGCTCAGGCATGTTTCTGGATATTCTCTATCGTAGTCCAGAACCGTGCCTATCTGTGCCTTGCACACTTGCCCAAGGCACGGTTCTGGATACGCGTGGACTGTCCAGAACCGTGCCCGAGCATGATACTGGATAAAGCACGGTTCTGGATATGTACATGTGCTACTAAATAATTCCCCGGATCGCCTACGGCCGGGAAGTAAGAAAAGAATGACATGCACTGTTCTCTTTGAATCCAGCAAAGGAATAGCATAACGATGTAGCACATTACTTTGTAATCTGTATATGTTTGAGTTGAAAGCCATCATATGAAGAGAAACCATTTTTCTGGGACGATATTCGAAACTTTAAAGTTAAATCTTTTAAAATCATGATGCTTTTAAAATTCAGACTTCTTCGCTGGCTGGGCCAGGTCTGGAAACTTGCGGAGGTACAATGTGTGCATTGTAAACCAAAGATTGCGGTAGTCTTTGTCTATATATGACCAGGCCACATTAGTCTTGTCCCAAATGGCCTCAACAATTGAATTGTCACACCTCGAGTTTAACTCTGATTTCTTCGTCATGAATTGTGCGCTTTTTAAAAATATAATGATACAATTCAGTGTAACTCCATTATCTGTATGATCAAGGAGGTTATAATAACTTCCCTGGTATGATAGTGCTATTTGTGAAATGCCCATATAAGACCCGTTATCAGTGGACTGTAACCAGGCCAAGGTCTTTAATACTGCCCTGGAGTAACCTCATGACCGCGGGTAACCTACCATTACTATGTATTAGAGGTAGAAATATAAACACACACATGGGGTGACTAAACCAAAGAAATGTGTATTTACATCATCAACAACAGGGTATGATGCAATGTGTCACCAGTCCTGTAAAAATGCAGCAATGACACAATGCAGTAAATACAAAAGTTAACATGTACATAGTACATGTATTGCTCGATCTGTTTATCAGCTACTTCCATGGTTTTTTTTTTTTGCAGATGAGTTACAAACAACTGACAAAAAATGTTTCCAAGAAGAATCATAAATAGGACAAAACAACTTTCTTTGTAGTGAGTACTACTCTATAGAGATGACTGTGTCTTGAACAAACTCGGGCACTTGATTTTGTGTTCTCTTTTACTTATTGTTTTACTTAGCCCATTATATTACAGCCCAGAATTTTGTACAGTTTTGATGACATCACCACATAAGTCCACACAATTGGTGATGTCACCCTTGAATTTTGTACAGTTTTGATGACATCACCACAGAACCGGTGATGTCATCTCCTGCGCCCCCTGTGTGCCCGGCTGTACGGCTGGTGCCTCGGTCGTGTCCGGTCCTGAGGGCGGGGCTGGGACGGTCCAGCTCGCGAGGAGGAGGAGGAGGGGTCATCCTTCTGTTCCTCCATCATCCTCAGCTTGGCCTCAATGGCCTGGATCTTCACCTGTTTACTGGGATAGAGGGAACGAATTAGGAAAAGAGTGGACGATCAAACAAACCAAAAGTGATCTATGAATCAATGAATGACAAAATGAGAGAGTAAGTGAATGAATGTGTTTCTTAGTACAGGGTACTAGAACTTTTTTGCACTACTTGTGTGACATTTACCTTGCATTACACCCTGCTGTAGGCACAAATGTGTAATGATTACACATTTGTGCCTACAGCAGGGTTGGACAAGTTTTCAAAAATCCACTTGCCCTGTATATGCACTTGCCCGAACAGTACTTTTACTTGCCCTGGGTAAGTGGACTTGTCCAACCCTGGCCTACAGTTTGATGTTGTCGTGAATAAAGTTAAGATTAAGAAAGTTTAAAGCCATTCAGTTTTACCTTATATTGGACTCCTTGCTGTCTTCTCTTGAACTCTGTAATGTGTTCTTACCGGTAGTCTGCCAGGACAGGGGCTGAAAACACCAGATTTGGTTACACAGCAGCAATTATGCATAGTTCTGCTAAATTGCATAGAAATATGCAGGATCTGGACAGATTCTTGTAGCAAATGGCTCAAGAAAAGTACAGTTTCTTTCACTTCAAGGGAACTTACTGTACATGCAGGCACCCTTTCTGAAGAAGAGGGTAGTCAGCACTACTTTAAGATGCTAACATGTCAACTTGTAGCCGTTAACAAAACTTGCTGGAACGCTAAATTGACTGCCTCATGAGTCATGTGTCAGAAGATATGGGAACCTCTAAGTCTAAGTCTAAGTCAAAGTCTAAGTCCAAGTCCAAGTCTAAGTAAGAAGATAAGGAAGCCAACTGACCCGAGGTGAGTGCGCCCACCTCACCACCAGTTTTTTGGACAGCGCCATCTTGCCGTTCATGGCCTGGATGCACTTCTCTGCTTCCTGGGGAAAAAAAAGAAGAATTCATGCTGTTACTCTTAGTAATAGTAAGTCTCTGATGGACGGCAGTGGTATACATATAGTGTGGTGTATTGGTTAAAGTGTCTGGTCCAGAGCCAAGAGGTTCTGGGTTCAAGCTGAATCAGCTTATACATGTAGATGTGTCTTATGTTTCAGCCATACTCAATTTATAGATGTGTCTTATGTTCAGCCATACTCAATGCTGTGGGGCTGATACAAATTAGGATTTTAAGGCTCTGATAGCATTACCTGTAAAGTTTCCAAATTGTCTATTTCACTGTGTATTTATCATGTATTACTATAATTAGTATGTATGTCTAACGACTTTATCTTTCTCCCAGGGTTGTCCGTTAATAATAGTCTCTAGTTGGGAAACCCTGGCTTTCTGTAAGCCAAATCAATAAATAAGTTTCCAAAATTGTCATCTCGAGGAGTAAGAGAACTGTTTCAGATGGTTTCCTCGAACTTGAACATTTCAGATGGTTTCCTAAATGTAAAAGTCTGCAAACTATTAGTATGTCATTATTAGCTGCCAGACCTCTACTGTGTTAAACCCCCAGGGGTAAAACAACACCCAATCATGGAACACTACAGGGACAACCATGAACCTGACCCCTACAGCTGACCTCTATTAACCTTTGACCTTTCCTGTGGTTCTGTTTACAGTAGAGGGGGGGCTAACATTATTGGCAATTACAGTCTAATCTGATCAGGTTCTGTACTCAGTATGGTTCTGATTAAGCTCAGGACAAGCAGACCCAATAATGACTCTGTGCAAAGAACAGATTATAGCTTGAATTTTAGAAAGAGGATTTACTTCAATTTGTAATAGGATTCTTTAGAGGTCTTTCTTGGGGGACAGATTTATGAAGATTACATTTTTTATATTCTTTGAGATTCCTTTAGATAGGGATCACAACAAATTTTCATCCTAGCCAGTATTAAAAGTGAGTTCAACTGAATGAATGGCTGAGTATACATCTCACCCCCCCCCCCCAGTCTCCTAATTAGAGAAGCAGTACCCCCTTGGTTGACCTATAGTTAGTTAGTTAGTTGGTAAAGGGAGCATGATGTGCCTCTCGAGTCTCAAACTAGTCATAGCTAGTACTGAAGTGAGTGAGTGAGTGTTCTGATGGACAAGTGTACATCTCACACCTCTCTACATATGTAGTCTCATAGCTAGTGAATGAGTGAGTGAGTGTCTGGATGGATAAGTGTACATCTCACCTCTCTTGTCTCATAGCTCACGAAGCAGTACCTGGGCTGACCTATAGTCATTTAGTTAAGTTATTGAAGTCCCCAAAATGTACCTCTCTTGTCTCTTAGCTAGTGAGTGAGTGAGTGTGTGAGTGTCTGGATGGATAAGTGTACGTCTCTGTTTCCTACCTCTCTAGTCTCATAGCTCACAAAGCAGTACCCCCTTGGCTGCCCCTCCTGAGGCCCAGACTTGTGGAACAGGAAGTCCAGCTGCCTCACCGCGCCGTACTTCTTCACTAGCTTCAACAGATGGAACCTATGAAAATGTAACAAACAAATATTTAGCTTTCACATTCCCCAATTCATACCATGCTATTAGGTAATGAGTTAAACAGTGTAAAAGGTAACTTTTTCGGTTGTCACGGACACCTACACGTATTTTCTTATAATCTGTCTTAAAATCCTTAATTGTGTGTTCTTGGTACATCCTTATTCTGTATTATTATTTCTTTCAAAAGATCTCTCTCTCTCTCACTCATTCTCTTTCCATCCTTCCTTCCTTCCCTCCCATTCTCCCCCATTATAATTTCTCCCTTTTCTTACTATCACTTGCTTGGATGCCAGACTGTTCTCTGGGCCAGTAGAGAGTACATAGCCCCAAGTTAGACCCTGTGTTGCTCAGTGTCTGACTGAGGTAAAATTTTCCTGGGGGCATGTTGGCCCTGGAGCCGAGAACCTTGCCTGTATGCTGGCCCTGACAACAGTCTGGCACCCAGGCTATTCTATGACTCACTCTGTAAGCCGTGTGTCCAGGTTGCCTATCCACAGTCTGTTCCCGTCCTGTTCCGGCGCGTCAGACAGCAGTGAGGCGTTCTCCAGCGGCAGCGGTTCTGTCGTCTTCTCCGCAAGCTTTGCAGCCTGGAAAATCATGACACCGAGAGTGTGAGATCTCCAAAACTGATCCAGGAGGTTATAGGTTATGAACTGATCAAATGTAGTCTTTGATTCCTTTTTGTACAGCAACAATGAGGCTAGAGTCATCCTCAGCAAGCTTTGCAGCCTTTATGTAGGGATGGCATAGAGAGTGTGAGATTTCCAAAACTGATCAAATGTAACGTTAGTATTTGATTGCTCTACAAGCAGGTTTAGGCTTCGGCTTATTTTTGACATGTTTTTAATAGGCGTTTTTATCAGGCTTTCTTTTTTGTACTGGTATCTTTTTTACGCCAGCCAAACGGTTGGTTACTATCTTGCCAAGGATATGTCTTGGCAAATGGATAACTGTCTTGGAGTCACCAAAATATCTGCTTGGAGATTTGATACATTTTCTTCATTTTTCTCCGTATTCCAGCTGGGCAGGGCTAGCTCGTTCAGCACCATAAGATTTATGACTATCGAAAAATCCAAACTATTTGGACAGGTACACGCAACGCCCCCCTCCCCACCATTCTCACACATACAACAAACTGCACATTTTAAAGAAATTCCGACTTACCTGAAACTCAAACGCCATTTTCCTGTACAGAGAAGCCGCCTTTGTACAACTCTTCAACCCTACCCGGCCTTACAACCTCGTTTGAACCCAGGACGCCACTAATATTTCCCTTCTGTGTGTGTCGAAACTAGTAAAGTGAAAACATTCATCTGACCCGGAAGCGGAAATGAGGGGTGAAAGTTTACAGACTGGGTGACCCCTGGAGCTGCATGTGTGGTTCGTCTGCTGAGCACGTTTTGTTTGTGATTCTGCAACGAAGTTTGGCTTATATAGGTTTGTATGGACGTACACAAATGTTGTCATTGGTAGAGATACAAAGTTAATGCATGTAATAGCTAAAAACAGACTTGTAGGTTGGAAACACGGTGCCGCCGTGGACCAAGTGTAGGTTGTGTGGGGAGGGGGGACTGGTGTAGTGGACATGTTATTGGGCTGTTCGAAAAAATAACTGTGGAGGGGGGTGAAAAAGGTCAAAAATCAATTTTTGTATCCTAACCTAGTTCCAATACAGATTTGCTCAAACCCTCCCTAGTTCCTTGTCCATATTTGCTCAAACCAAGGAGCTTGCTCAAACCAAGGAGCTTGCTCAAACCAAGCATCGCCCATCCAAATTATCCAGCCTTTTCCACCCCCCTTCCACGGTTGTTTTTTTGGAACAGCCCAATTTACACCATCTTCAAGTTTAAGACTTGCAATACAGCATGGATCATTTAAACCTTCTTGAATACAGCAAATTTGATATTTGACAGTAGTAGATCTAGAGAACACAACAACAGGGAATAGTCAAGACTATCTGAGATGTGTGAAACATATTCTTGTTTTTGAAACTTCAGTATCTAAAAAGTTGTTGTCCAAAACTGAAGCTAGATCAGTTAATGATGTTAATTGAGTGACGTTGAACTTTTTATCTTTTGCACATCAGGAGGATGTCACTGCTCAGAAGCCTCATCCGGCTGCAGCCATTGGTCAGCTGTGCCTCCTCCATCATCAGGCAACCTGTCAGTCATTCCAGATCAGCCAATCAGCTTCTCTCCTGTAGATCACATGACCTGGTGAAATTTACTGCAGTTAGGTGCTATGCAAAGAAAGGTGATGATTTTGTTTTCACTTTTTTTTCTCCGATCGTTTTTCCATATTGAATAGCAAAGTTCTTTATTCACAACCACTTGTTTAACAAGACCCGACGTTTCAATGACCGTCTGTCATCTTCATCAGGACAGACGTTTATCGAAACTTGTTAAACAAATGGTTGTGAATAAAGATCTTTGATATTCAATCATTCGCCAACCCGCTGGAGTTATTCACGGAGGTTTTTCCTTATTACTAGCTTTTGATTTACATTTTGAAAATAGTTGATCTTTTTCAAATATTACCCCCAAATCTTCAACAAACCTCAATGGTAAAATGTTGCTTAAATCAAGTACCAAGGAAGTGAATAACTGATTCAAGAACATTGTCTTCACAAATGTTCCCATTGATTTAGGTAAGAAGCCTCAGAAGGGGGCAAAGGGCGGAGGTCGTGTGCAAATCAACTCGTCTGTGGGGTCAGAGGTCACCGACATCGAGGCAGTCCGAGGGAGAATGCAGAAAGCCTTGGATGCGCTGAAGGAGGAATATGTCAAAAACCTCTCACTTAGAACTTCAGTAGGTAAGTGCCCAAGTGTGTGGGCTAGTGTTACCTCAGGGGTTCCACAGGGTAAAGTATTAGGCCCACTTCCTCCTTCCTCCAAGTGACATCTCCATCTCTGAATCATTTGTGTCACCACTGACAACAATTCTGACTGAATTGTATCATTCATGAGCCATTGAAAAGCTTCAACACAAGTGACCACCTCTACATAAGGGGCCACCTGGCCAATGTCACCTCATTTGGGTTGTCCCTTATAATCTTCCCCATTGACACAAGCACCTTTTCACATAGATCAGATTTTATTTGCCCACTGGGTGGTCGTCTAAGGCAGTTTTGACTGTTGGTAAAGCAGCTTCAAGTTTAGTGAACACAATTTACATCATGAATCCACCTTTTGTTTGTTGTGTTTTGCAGGTTCTTTAGACAGCATCTCAGTCCAAACGTTAAACGGAAGATTTCCCCTGAACCACCTGGGTCAGATCATCATGAAGTCTCCACAGATGTACCATGTCAACATGGTGGGGGCACCACAGGTCAGTGACCTTCCCATGAACTCTAACCCCTGAACTCTAACCCCTGAACTCTAACCCCTGACCTACATGGATCAGAAGTCTTGCTGTCCTATTTTACACTTCAGAAACATTACTTAACCCATCAACCAATTGCAGTTCTTGTTTTAAAGCCCTCCATCCAATCACATGTTGATACACTCTATATTCCTGGAACTTCTTTCTGCTGTCAGCCAATCACATGTCTTGTATCATTTCTCTCCTTCCAGGAAATACCCTCAGTCCTGCAGGCCATCAGCCAATCAGGGATGAACTTGAACCCCATCCAGGAAGGCAACACCATCAAGGTACCCATTCCCAAGTGAGTAAAACTCATTCTCATGCGTCATTCAGACTATTTGACATTGTTTCTTTTGGGTCTAAAACTCAAGATCTTGCAATGGTCTTCATCATATTACAGCTTATAACTAACAGTTTGGTATTATTTTGCATGAATGTGAGGAAATATAACCACTAAACAGGGTTAGATCCAGTAGTAAGCTATAGTATAACATGTACCCTTACTGTAGCTTTATTAAGGCCAATACATATACATTTGGAGGGACAAGGGAAAGAACTTTTCGGTGAATCTGCTGGGAAGCATTGGTGGAGATTTATCAGATGCTGTTAAAGTACATTGTAGCTAAGAACTGTACTGCCTGGCAAGCTGTTATACATGTATTGTAAGAGGAACATGGGCCAGAATTTTTTTGGGTACTACACATGTATGGTAGTTGGCAGTTGTCTAACTGACAGTAAGATTTCTTTATTTGTGGTTGAAGAGTTTAAAATTTTATAGCAAGGTACATCATGAGAACCTACTAGTAGCTAAGAGCGCTAGGTACGTAGTTGTCAGTTGTCTAAGACTTCTTTCTTTGTGTTTGAAGAGTAACCAAAGAACATCGTGAGAACCTAGCCAAGAAAGCGAAGGTGGCCTGTAACAAGACGAAGGACCAGCTCCGAGACATAAGGAACCAGGCCATGAAGGAGGCCAAGAAGGCAAAATCAACCGTCTCAGAAGACACAGTACGACTGGTAGAAAAACAGGTGAGGTTTTCTTCATTTTTGTGTTTATTTTCTTCAATTATAAAGTAGAGTGGATTCATTCCTCAAGCTAACCGACATCTTTCACACCGCAGTCGTCCCTCAGGAAGACATCTGGAGCCACATAGTTCCCGTTTAGAACTTTTATTCAGCCTGTTTTCTTCAATTGTTGTGAAAATTATGTAGTATATTTGTAGAAAAAAATGTTTTCGTTCCTTGCATGAGGCTGTTATGATGACTTCTGCAAAGCATGACATGTTTGAATTGTACTCTGGTTTGTTTGAAAAGCTCACAGAGTTACGTACAGCTCTCCATTGTATTCTTTGGTTGTTTGATTTGTGCAGTTTCCTGAAGGGCCGTTGTGCTGCCATGCCCCCTGTTGATTAGTAGGGGAACTGCAGGTACATGACTACTGATGAAATGGCAGAGGATTGTGCTCTATGAGACTTTTCTCTTGTTAACAACATGTTCATTTCTTTTCCCCAGATCCAACAGCTTACAGATGATTTCAACGGTAACGCAGAGAAGATATTAGAAGCCAAGTGTAAAGAGTTATTAAAATAAGACCTTTTCAAATAATCGGTTGCCCCTCCCCATGTAACACATCAAATCCCTTGAAAAGAAATACTTCAGTATCAACTTGCCTGCTAACAGGAATAGATGGTAATAAATGAAATTCAACAGGGAAAATTAAATGTTAACCATTGTATATAATAGATAGATACTGTGCTGCAGTGATCCATGTACATGTACACATAGTCTGCATGTAGGTATTCTAGTCATACAATCCACCACAAAGCACATGTCAAATATCCAACAGATGTACTTTTATTCAAAACATCAACTTTTCTGACACAGTTACAGCATAGCAGGGAAAGAAACACTCCCAGTTATCTTGCTAAAAGTTAACAGTGTTCACATCTATACTGACTCAGAGGTAATGCATGGAAGAACCAACAAACCTGCAGTCATGGGTAGAACTTCTGTTAAGTCTGAACAGACATACACTTTTTTATGATAGATTTTTGTCATAGTTTTGAAGGACAGAAATGTACAATTTGTTAAAAATATTTTAAGTCATCTTCATTCCATATCATGGCTAGTATATCCCAGCAGTGTTATCTTTAAAATATAATTGAGTTTCAAAAAAATAAATTATCATTTTGTTACAAATGTTATCTATTGTAAATATCCTCTTTGTGATAACTGATTACTGTTTGTGTTATATATGTAGGACAACAGGGTTGAATAGTATGAATGCCTGAGATTATTCCCTTGCACAGTTTGTAATCTATCTAATCTGTCACTATTTCTTATTTGCAGCCATCCACAATGTATGCAGCCTTGGTAAAAATTCTTCTCAAATCAATGCTTTTAAAGTCATTTAATCAGCACCTTATAATTGATAGTCAAAATACATAGCATTTTAAATCTTTAGAATGTCATTTACTCTTACCAACACAGATAAACTTTTGTTCAAATCTTGAAAATAATTAAGGACTCTGTAACACTCTAGCCTTAGCACTGCCCTTGAAGACAGGACACATGAGAAGTTTACTGGAAGGTGTAGAGGCTGGGGAAGGGATGCTCCTCTGTCGGCTGCTGCCTGTAAAACAGATAAACAAAGAATTGCCTCTGACTAAAGCTTCATGAACAATTTATTTTACTCAATTTTACAGGTATTTAAACAGGAAAGATTAAAGTCTCTCCTAAAAAGATCGTCCTTTTTTGCCATTCATAGAGCAATACTGAAATCCCTGTACAAAATGTATTACATTACGACAGAAGTAAATATACCATAACATTGACAAAACTCTTCAAAATAACTTGTCTAATCCAGTACCAATTTACAATCATACTTTAAAATGAAAGTGTTTTTTGATATTTTAAAATCTTTAAAATATGTCTCACCAGTTCTCCTTGCTCCACTGGACCCCCTCCTGCTCGTACATGTGGAAGGTGTAGATGTGGCGAGACTTGTCCGAGCGGTTCGCTTCACTCTTGTGAACCACCTCGCCATGGATCAGCACTAGGGCGCCTGGATGGAGGAAGGCAGAGTTGTGTTAGGGATCCTGCTTCTGGATCAGAAGGTGCAGGGTTCAAATCCCGGAGGAAGAGAGAGTTCTGTTAGGGATCCTGCTCCTGGTTCAGAGGGTTTGGGGTTTGAATCCTGACCTTAAGCCATTGATGCTCTGAACCTCTACACCAGGGCCCCTGGATGGAGGAAAGACAAGTTGTGTTTAACCTAGGGATTTCACTTCTGGAGCGGAAGGTCTGGGGTTCGAATCCTGGCCTTAACCCATTCAAGCTTTGAACCCCTACTGGTAGAAGCTGTGCTTCATCTGAGGTAGCAATGAAATTAAGTCACATCTAGAGCATGTTTGAAAGCCTAAAACACTTCTTCACTTACATTTGTAAATCAATTGCTTCTTTATTGTAGCTTGCAAATTTATAGTTTGGGAATCAACTCTGGCCTTTTTTCCCTTTTCTGTGAGGTAGCAATTGCAACAATTGTGTCTCCCACATGATACCCATTTTTCTGTATCTCACCTTCTTTGACCTCCCCCGATATGAATTCCTCATCTTTGTACGCCCTGTCCCCCCCTCTGAAGATAGTGGGCGGGTCCGGTCCTTCAGGGTTTCTCACCATCCTCCTGGTGATGCCGTCTGCAGGGCAATAACATTTTTAACTTCTTCATGAGGCAAAGTTTCAAATCCCACCTGCATATGCAGGTTATTGCAGGTAAAATTGGAGCTGTGCAGGTATTTCTGATGTCTACCTGCACCAGTCCATGTACTGGGCATATGCAGGTTAGTGTAGGTAAAAATGGAGCTGTGCAGGTACCTGTGTTTCTGATGTCTACCTGCACTGGTCCATATACTGGGTCTATATATACATGTAGGTGTATGTGCATTTCTATTTGCCACATTGACTGTTACATTGTACCAACTATGAAAGAAATAATAGCAATGGTTTGCAAAACATTTTTAGTCTGATCTACTAATACATGTATACTTAATATATCTTTAAACACTGGACCTCCCCCGGTCAATACTGTACAGTCCCTTACCTTTGTGAGACTTGGGGATGAACCACAAACACCCGTTAGTGGTGGTGCAGTCCTCCAGAGCAAACCAGAATCCCACCAGCCTCATGGGCTCTGTGTACAGGAACGTGGAGTCCTGGTGGGGAAAAACTGGGGGAGGGGGGTGGAAAATACATTATTTTGTGTGTTTCATGTTTTGATAAAATTAATGAAAATCCATTGTTAACTCTGTAAACTAGAAAGGTAACATTTGCAAAGCAAATGCTTTCACATGGTCTACCTTAACAAAATACTGCTCTGTTTATTCTTACTCAAACGCATTGTTTGATATGTATAATATATGGTGAGCAGCCCCCCCCCCAGCTCTGTTCTGCTACAAAATGTAATCCAACACCACAGGGTGTCTGCTACAGCACCAGTTACCATGATGACATAATTATACTACCCCTCCAACCTACCCATTTACTTACCAACCAACTGAACAACCAACCAAATAGCTAACAAACTGAATAACTGACACTCAGACAGTTAACCATGCATGCAACACTGGTAAAACGAATAACTTCACCAATGATGTAAAATCACAAAATGAAAAGAATCATGCAAAGTGATCTATATGAACCTACCTATTGCTCCAATCTTTGGTGGCTGCAAAAGATTCACAAATATGTAAAATGAGGGGGGGAGTAAAATATTATGTTACACATACAGTCATACATGACATTGTACAATTGTTTTGGCATGGCAAATTCCCATCCAAAACAGGTATAGTTCAACATAAAGTAATGTCAGAAGAGGCTTGTTTGTGTTGAAGAAAGTACTAAACAAAACAATAAGCCAAATATTTCTGGAGATACGTTGAAACATGGAATGTAATGAAGGAATGTTTTCTTGCATTTCACATAGATCTTAAAGTTTGTCTTCCTTCTCACCTTAAGAATGACCATGCCTTGGGGAACCGCAGGATTCTTCATACCCAGATTTCTGGCAACATTCTAAAGTAGAACATATCAGATGGTTACCATACAGCAGTGTTCGAAATACTTTTTTGAACCAGGTAGCACAGTGTGCACCTTTGAGTTCAGCGGTACATATTTTCAGGTTGCATGGTGCGCTACCTGAGTCAGGGAGCAACTAGCGCACAAGAAAATCAGGTTGCAATTGCTAGTGTGCTAGTGGGTATTTCGAACACTGATACAGTTATATGCACTATGACATGTATATATTATGCACTATTATGCTTGCATTACAACAAACTTATCATCCTATTATAATAGTTTGTAGGAAAAATAACTTTGTTTAGAGATGACTGGCAAATTCAACAGTTACTACAGAAAAAAATACACAATCCAGATTTAAAATATATTTGATAGAACTCTAAGCAAATATCACAACCGCTAAACTCATAAACGTTGAAATCAATATATAAACTATTAAAAGCAACTAAAGGACCAACTGTTTCAGAGAAACACTTTTTTACAGAAAGTAAACGTTTCTTACCTTCACTTTCTCGCTAAAGGTGATTCTCTTGAAGACAGGGTCTAAAATATGCAGCCCTGTGTGGAAAATGAAAGACTATTTCTGTCTTTTATAGATAATGATCTCTATGTACAATGTACTATGTGTATGTACATGTACACATAACTCCAGTAAGTGTTGTTTGCATTATCTATGACTGCAATAGATAGGCAAAATGTACATTGACTGTTGCAAAGAAAGAGAGTGTAGGCCACTAGATATATGGAAACATATTTTCCACTCACCATGGCCAATTTTGTTGAGAGCTTCCATTTTTGGCTTCGTTAGATTTCCTGAAATGTTAAGTAAACAAATTAGTGCAGTGAGTGTGAGTGTGAGTGAACCTGTAAACAAGACAACAATGGAACTTTTCTAAGCTATATAATAAAATTTTCTAAAAGTAGATCCACACAAATACATCAGAGGTTCCCAGAAGTTGGAATACCACTACAGTAATAGAAGATTTCTCTGTCTTCCAAGAATTCTTAAAATACATAAAATATGAGGTAGAGAGAAAAATTAGACAATTTTAAAACAACTTTTCTGTGTTAACAGCAAACCAAACTCATAAATATTGGAATCAATAAAAAATGCTCACCTTGTTCATCGATTGCATCTGTCTCGAAGAAGAACCTGATTTTATCCCCGCTTGTCATGAAGTAGTTGTCAGTTGTCTGCTGCGCTTGGAAAAATAGTGAATATCAGCATGCTGTCAGTCAGTTCTCACAGCTATAAACAGAATCATTTTGGCCATACCCGAAATCCCAGAGGCCGACAAGTTCAAGAAAGCAGTACTACTACACTTAAGGAGTCATTAAGGGCGCAGTGCACTCCCCCTTGGGTGTCTTATAATTACCGCAACTGAGGGGTGTTACGCACTACTTACCTTTTCAAGATCAAGAAGATCAAGATCATTTGAAAAATCACATTTATAGTATATGTATACCTATTTTTCGTCTATCTGCATAACATTTTCTACAGAAATAACAATGAGATGAAACATTCTTAACCTTCTCCCAGCTGCTTAACTCTATAACCTAATATATAAATTTGGTGCCAAATGGCTACCTAAGAATCCTGAAGCCAGTGAAGGTTAAGTCACCTTTTTCCCACCTATGAAGGTGGTGAGTGGATGTTCCTCCGGGTTGTGCTGCTCGTCTACGATTTTCTGGGTCTGCACCCGGATCTCGGCAACTTCCTCTGCTGTCAGGAAGTCCTCAATGATGAGGTAACCCTGGTCATAGAACTGGGGGAGGAGGCAGGGATGTGGGGGGAGTTAGGAAGTCACAGGTTAGAAAGAAACTTAAACATGTTTATCAGTTGGTTGGTTGGTTGGTTGGTTGGTTGATTGGTTGGTTGTTTTGTTTGGATGTATCAAATGTTGCAAAAACATGCGTACAACACCAAGACTGCCCTGATCATTACATCTGCTTGGAGATTAGACAAGGGGGCCACGACGTGTTTTCTGTCACGTAGGCCCTATGTTGACCCGGTACGGTTGTCATAAGTGACTCAGTAGAACAAATTGTGTTGTCAACATTGTAAATCTTAAGTAACCACAACAGTACGGACCGAGGGATTCTATACTAGCTTTACTTTCATAACCAAAGTTGCAGCCAGATAATGCGTAAGGTTTGAGCATGTCTCAGCAATTATGGAGCTTGAAAGAGTATTTTGAAGTTCCTTCGTGTGATTGCGAAATCTCGCACTTTCCAGATCAGAGGGGCGTATGTGTTGTTGGATGTTGATAAGCGGCATAAAGAGCTTTATTTGTGGAGTTCTTTTGTTTCAGTGTAAATAACTTTGTGGGAAAAGCTTCAGCTAATGGAAATTATCCTCAGTCGTACCATAGGTGAGAAAAAACAATGTTTTAGGAACGCACCTGTTTTGCTTGTTCAGCGGTCGCCATCTTGGATCACCTTTGACCTGTCCTTGGTACTGACGCGCCATCTTGCGATATTTTTCTACCTCGCAGACGATAAATTTCTGTTTGTTGTGAATTCCGGGAGCAGCCATGAATCATATTTATCTTCCCTTAACGAAATCTTGTCTGATACGTCCTCTACACTTGTGTAAGCTGTCGTTGTTGTTTTTTTTTTGTCTCAAGAATCTACCTTAAGTGTCTTTTGTTCCCAACTTCATCAGAAGCGGACCGTAAGAAAAAAAAAATCCTTCAAGAATGTAAACTAGTACTCTGTGTCACTCCCTATAGGTCAATCAGAACCTAGGCTGAGTTGTTTACTTGGTAGGTTTGATAGCTTAGGATAACTTAATTTTAACGGAGATTTACAACATAAATAAGTATTACGATAGATTTTCGCGATTAGGGGCGGGGTATGCCTTTGTTTAAGTCTATTTGTCTAAAAATGACTTTACTGTCATTATATTATATAATATGCAAATAGATATACAAGCTGTAACTATAACCATAACTTTCCTCTGTCTAAAACAATAAACACACACAGACTTCCAAGATATTTCTTCCAGCACCTTTATTTCATCACCAAGCGTCATAATGTCTGATAATTTTATGATATGCAGAACGAATACAATAAGGCAGGTTTTCCTAGAATATAGAATCATCATTTTTAAAAATATTGCCCTGATTTTACGCATCACAATTTCGCCATTTCTATACATTTTCATAACAGTCGAGTAGTCAAATAACTTGGACAAGGACACCGTCAATAGTACGTGAGTTCGCAGGCTGCATAATTTGGTCCTTTTTAAATGTTACCTTGAATTGAATTCACATTTAAATCTCTATGTAAATATGAATACGTTTTCTTTCAGATTCTCTCTTTCTGACTTTACAACAAAAGTGACGTTACAGTTGAAATTTCTGCCCCGTTATTTAAAAAATTATGACTGAAACGTTTTTTGACACCTTTATATTTTTTGTATGATTCCTGCCTTAAAACATTCTTTCTTCAAATATCTAAAACTGTGATGTTTACATCGATATCACGCTACGGCCTTTAATTCTTCACTGCCAAAGAATAACACCTTATAATGCTTTTATCTCAGTGTTTTGGGTTCCACACTTTATGTTAATTTTATCATGTAGATATTCAATAATTCAATCTTCAAAATGTCACTATATCATTTAAAAATTTTAAAAGATTCTTTCGATATTGAAAATCCTACTTATAATTTGATTCTTGCCTGTTCAGAACGTCTCTGTTACAATATCTGGGCAGAGGAGAATAAAAGGCTTTAATTATTATTTTAATTATTTTTTTCCGAATAATGTTCACATTACTTACGTAGATTTTTATGTCATCTTAACACTTCTACCCAAGTCGTCTTGTCACCCCAGAAAGAAGTGTTCTTTTTTAGATTCTTTTTTTCTGTAAACTCAAAATATTACCAGTTTAACATTGAGTTGGGAGTAAGCAGCAACCGCATTACCCCAGTTCTGTTCTGATACATCTTTCAGTACCCTGAAAATTTCGCCGAATTGACATTTTGGTTTGATATTAAAAAAACATTTAAAAAATATTTTGTCACCAATTTATAGCTTTTGCTTTTCCTGTAATTTAGATAGAAGTCGAATGTTTCACCTGTATTCACTTACAACATTTTGAAGCATTTATTTTTGTAGATTCTGTGCAAAACTTTGTTGATTTTGTATTTTGTAATAATGTAGAAGGTTGGAAATTTACACTGGTTTCTTGGGTGCAATAATGTTATAAGCACTGGAGTAATTATAAATTATTCAAGACGCAACTTAATTGTCTTAAGCATCACTTAAATTTTCTTAACTTAACTTATCTTAAATCATCATGATGTCTTAACACTTTTATCTTAAACCTTCTTTTTCCTTAAGCAATAAAATAACCACTTAAATCTTGAAGTTCAATAATTCGTAACATCCCCTAAATGCTTTTACCTTATTCTGCTGTTATCATCTGGTCTTTACGTATACATTCCTTGTTCTTTAAGCATTTAGATAATGACGTATGAACCTAAACCTTATTCGCTGAACGACATTTATATGTTTTTGGCCTAACGTATTCTGACATAATGATGGTATCTCGACATTCCAACTCTGATTCTTATTGTTTCTCAAGATTTAGAAGTTACTATGTTCTTAGCATTAACATTAACATACTTAGCAACATATGCATCTATAGATTTTCTTGATTTATTCTAGAGTTTTGTTTTTATATCATCTTAACACCATGCGTCCTGTTGTTCTTTAGACGCAGCCATCCAGTTGTTTTCGCTTCCTCAATCATGTATATTTGGTCATATCAAATAACATAACCAAAATTATATTATAATGTCCCGACCGTGGTTTTATCGATTTTCATCAATTGCATAATTTTCGTTAATTGCTTGCATAGTTTGTCTTCAATGTTGCTTAAAAATTACTTAATATTCCCTTTTTTTACATGAGGAAACATCACCTCCTATAAATTACTACCAAAAAAAAAAAAAAACATAAATGATTAAAATGAATATGATAGAACAGGCACTTTTCATTGGTGCCAGGATCGGGCTTACCTTGCAAACTTTTTGGTGATGGTGTTCGTGAATTTTATCGTCTTTTCTTTGATTGTATAATGACATCATGCTGTTGTACGTTTGGAAGTCAGTACGGTTTTTGCACAAATATCATCACAACCTCTCCCAAAAAGGATTGAATTGAAGAACGTCTAGACTTGGCACGGCTGACTAATTCATAAGTCCAAATGTTTGCAGCCTTCTCGTTCTAGTCTTTTCATAAAATGTTTGGCTTGCCAGAAAAAAA
>CM023828.1:1430000-1630000 GCA_013266295.2 Branchiostoma floridae x Branchiostoma japonicum
TGGTCCATATTAACACTGACGCGCGTATACATTATTATAATCATTAGGCTGCATCATTGCCAGATACGTGGCCAGCTCGTCGTCACGTCTAGACGACTGCTCCTACGCGTGACTCTTCATGCCGTGTTGCCAGTTAACACCATCCCACGCAAGATCCAATACCTTTGTTTTGCTCCATGTGGTCCAAAAAAGCAATTAAAATCAATCAATAGCACCACCATTGAAGCCTAAGTGCACATCAAAGAAGAATATCTCTTCCAAAAGCCGCAGTTTGTGGTTATAAAAACAAATGACATCGAGATATAATCTTACATCCTAGTTCCTTTATTTTCCTCAGGCCTTCGTCTCCCTCAAAAATAGAACCAGCATCAACACCGAGGGTGCCATGCGAAATGTTATGTTATGGCTTCTATTCTTTTACGCCTAACATGAAAACAGCAGCACGTTTATTTCATAAAGGGAAATCGATCTCTTTGATGTGCAATATACCACCTGTCGGTACCTGCCGCTACAGTAACAACAGTGAGATGTTTTTGGCAGAGTCTGTCTTGGTGAGCGCGCGTGGCTGATGCAATAGGGTCCTGGCGTTTTTTCACAGTGCAAGATATCATTACAGTGTCTGCAGTAATTACCAACTGAGGAGGTTATAACGAAATAACCTCCTTGATTATTACTGACTGTACTTCAAAATACTGCTTCAAAATTCGTCACATGTAAAATTCGTTTGCGTTACGACTTAAAATATTTTGCATTAGCGTGGCTACCATACTCCCTCCTCACCAACTATGGTAAACTATAGGGCTTGCTCACATTCATCGCACAACGGTCGTACGATTGCAATGCAAGCTACTGAGAGTATTCTTGGAATAGTCGTGCATGTGTCACAAACAAATAGAACTAGGATGTCACCGAGGCTAAGCAAGGCAGATGGGGATAAACAGAACTTGTAATAGGATGCTGGGTGTGAATACTGATGAGAGAGAACATGGTGATCGTTCAACGTAGCACAACATCCGGGAGAAGGTTCTAAGCGAAATGGGCTTAGCTATCACCCAAGCAGATGTTAGGATCCGGCCCATTCTCAGTATTTTTCGCCTGTTTGTGAAACATATATACGTACTCTTTGGAAGTTTCAATCTATCTAGCCTCTACCAGACTTCTGGAAGCGGCTAGAAAGAGTAGAAATTGGTGAAATAGACAGATAACATGCCAGGGGAGTTGGTCCGTTCAAGATTACAGTTTGGAGCGGGAAAATGTTCTCTTGAGTGGACCAACTCCCTGGCACGGTTATCTGTCTATTTGGTCAATTTCTACTCTTTCCAGCCGCTTCCCGGAGCCTGGTAGAGGCTAGTATCTATCCTAGGAGGAGTCGAACCGTTAAAAGATACAATGCTAGTGACTCGGAATACCGATGTTGCAAAAAAAAGAAGAAGAAGAATCTACTGGGAGATTACAGACAATGGGTACTATCTCTTCCCTTCTGAAGCCTAGTATGGGCATCCGAGGGCATCTCCAAACCAATATGTGTGACCTCATCACCCTGGTCTAGCAGTTTTATTGGTGACGTAACAAAACATCCGGGATGAGCCTCGAGTCTAAAAGAATGGTTTAATATTGCTAATGTTCAAGCAGATGTTGTGGAAGCTAAATCATTGCGTTTTTGTAGCTGCCTTTTTAGTTCAGGACGTGAGAAATAAGCATCGAGGAAAACATAACGATTTAACCTTTCCCAACATCTGCTTGGACGACATTAGGTTATTGCTATCAACAAAATGTCTACCAAACGGTATACCGGTATATACACCGGCTTTACAAACTGAATTGAGCGCAGCTGTTCAATGTCAGGTCGCTAGGTGGCATTGGTAAGTAACGTGGGTTCCCTAAAAAAAATCAGCGCTTTTTGTAGACAATCTCCAAGACTCCTCGAGCTCTTTTGTCTGGTTGAGTGGTGTACAAGGAGGCTGCAGTCGGGTTCGAAGTTCAGAAACCATTTACTCTCCAAGCAGAGATTTAGGCTTCGGCTTATTCTTGCCGTGTTTTAGGCGTTTTTATCGGGCTTTCTTTTTTTGTACTAGTACAGTATCTTTTCTTCGCCATTAGGGTACCGTGTATTGAATACTGCCCTGCCAATGATACTGTCTTGCCAATTTCATACTGTCTTGTAGCCACCTACCGAATCTTAAAGGACGTGGAGTTGATTGGTGACTTGTGGTTCGACAAGTATAATCAGGTGTTTCAACTTTGACCTTTCACCTCATGACACAATGATTGTGTCGGCCATTTTGGTTTGTCTTCGGCATATACCTTCCTCCAAATATAGCAATTTCCATCGTACTTTCTCTCCGTACCAATATAGCGAAGCCCTAAATCGACAGGTAAGGCTTCTTTGTATTGTTAAAAATCATTGATTCGTATTTATACAGTGGCAGTTTAGTATCAGGTGTATTAATTATACTATTATACTGGGGCAAATTATTGGCTTGGAATGGGGGAGGGGGGCATACGGAGAATAGCATTTTTTGGTGCAACAAACTGCAACATATGACTTGTGTAAGATTGAAATGATGTAATTAATTATTACGCTGGAGAGTCTTCTTTTCCTCCCCAGTTCTTTCTGCTTCAAAGATGATGAAGGGGTCTAAAACTAGATCTTTTCTTCTATGTGGCTACAAAACTCGATAGATTTGGGAAGCTTGACATAATACGATTAGACTTAAAACATCATCATAATACTTCAATTGATGAAAGCATTAGTAATATATATTGCACATTATCTTTCCAGATGTAGATTTGAAGGCAATGTGTTTGTTGAAATGAATGAAGCAAAGGAAATATAGTCAAGATAACAATATATTTTCCCAATATATAGGTGGATCCTGGCAGTGCAAGAAGCTAGATATGCTTATAAAAGTTTAAATTGTTGACGTCTCAACTTTCTCTTCTTTCTGACTGCAGTTGAAATGGAGGAGCCAAGCTGTGGGCTTCCTCTTCATCCTGGGAAGGAGACTGAACGTCCTGGGAAGGAGACTGAATATCCTTGGACTGTGACTAGCCATCCTGGGAACGAGACTAAACATTCTTGGACAGTGACTAGCCATCCTGGGAACGAGACTGAACATCCTGGGAACAAGAGTGGACATTCTGGGAATGGGATTCAACATCCTGGGAACGAGACAAAAGACCCTGGGAGTCAGCAAGATGCGGAAATGGAAAGTTGCAGTGAAGTCTTCAACCCACCTGTCCAACAACACTGGTCTCACCTATCTCAACAGACTTCTCCCGGACAGGCAGACAGGCACCTGGAAAAACGTGCGATGGACGCACCCTACGCATGCAGGCAGTGTGAGTACAGGACAGCTAAAAGCTCCCACCTAGCCGATCACATGAAAACGCACACGGACACAAAACCTTACAAGTGTGACCAGTGCGAGTTTCATACAGCCTGGAAGCGAAATCTGAAGGAGCACATGGCTAAACACACCGGCGAGAAAACCTACATGTGTAAGGAGTGCGGATACAGGACACTGAAGAAGTCTCACTATTCAGAACATATGAGGACGCACACTGGGGAGAAACCCTACAAGTGTGACCAGTGCGAGTTTTCTACGTCATGGCTTAAGAACTTCAAGCAGCACATGGCTAAACACACCGGTGAGAAGCGCTACATGTGTGGCGAGTGCGAGTACAAAACGGCTGACTCGTCCGGCCTCCGCCGACACATGAGAACTCACACAGGAGAGAAACCCCACATCTGTAGGGAGTGTGGCTTCATGTGTACAGAGAAGTCTAAGCTGTTGATCCATAAGAGAACTCACACAGGGGAGAAACCTTACAAATGCCCCCTGTGCGATCACACTGCAGCACTGAAACAGCATATAGATGTACACATGCTTAAACACACGGGTGAAAAACCCTACATGTGTGGGGAGTGTGGGTATAGGACTACTGGCAAGTCCAGTCTAGCCAGACACATGAGAACGCATACGGGGGAAAAACCCTACAAATGCATCCAGTGTGACTATGCTGCTGCACAGAAATGTAGTCTAGATAAACACGTTAGGGTTAAGCACAATAGAAAACAGTCTGTAGGTGGTCAAAGGGCCCCAGCATCCTGTACTAGTACACAGAAACAGTCCATATGAGTTTGGAGCATAGGGAAAAATTTGGGGTGTACGACATGGAGGAAAAAATGAATCCATGTGCTATAGCCTACTTCAGAATTCTGAACAAGTCATACAACAAAGGTTTTCTTACATTTCTGACACTTGTTTGTAAAGAATAGCCTGTTTTGTATATGCTAGTGTTAGTGTACAATAGTACATTTAAATGAAGCTAAATAAATATATATATACCCCCACACAAATATCTAGGTGCATTGGTGCAACCAATTAAAAAATTAGATGCACAGGTCCAATTTGGGTCCACAAAAATGAATATACACCCAGTATTGCTAGCACTGTACCCAGTATTGCTAGCACTGGCCTACTGGCACTGATTGTTACAGCTAAGTTAATCTAGCACAGGTATTTAAAATAAAACAAAATTTGGGATCTTGTGTTTCGTCACTCATATCTCTGTTTTTATGGGTTTCTACTAAACTAATTTTAAGTGAACCTCAAATTAATTTTGAGCATCGTCTTTGTGGTCTTACCACCACATGAAATAAACACACCAATGAGAACTGTAGGACCAGGAACTGGAACATGCCAATTATAGATTCAAGGGAACGCCCAGAATATATTACCTGACAAAAATTGTTTTTGTGCCTTGCACGGGACAATTTCAAAAACGTATGACTCCTCTTAACAATATTATGTCAGAAGAGTCTTGAAAGCAGGTTTGGGAGTCAGGTTCATACCGAAAAATTTGTCTTAAATGTTTCCAGTATAAAAAACACAAACTATGCATGAAGAATATACTGATATTAAGGCTCTACATAGTAGAAGCGAGCTGTAAGAATAATATAATGAATAAATTTTATTCCGAATAACAAATCATTTTGACCCTGTCATAAGCACTTATCGTCATTCCGAATAGGTCACTCACAAGGGTGAAACACACGCACCACTAAAATCTCCTGAGAAGCGAAGGCATCACCATGAAGGGACTTGTGTTCGCTGTCGCCGTGGCTTTTGCCTGCTGTGTCACTACTTGTAAGTTGTTCCTTGTACATGTGTATCAAACAAACGAACCCCACATGTAAGTAGCTACCAGTTTTATGGTCAGGTCAGTTGTGTGACGCCGAAGGACGGTTATACCGGTTATACAGATACAGATACGTAGATTGAGCAGTATATACATGTTGCATATCTGCATGCATATCTACATTTGTTTCCTAGGTAGTGCGCTGCAATGCCTCATTTGTAATGGTGTGCGCATCAGGACGGAGTGTCTGCATCAGACACCGCGGCCGCTAAAGAACTGCAGCTCCGACTACTGCGAAACCATCTCCAGTAAATACACCACTATCGGTAGGTCGTGTTTTTTTTATCGCGTACTTTAGGTAATATACATACATGTAGTTTTTTTTTAAATATATATGTACCTTGATTGGACGATTTCCAAGAGCCAGAAATATACAAAACGGGTGGTAATAAATAGCGTGAAAAGTGTTGTGGGCTGAAGGCAAGACAGATTGAGTGTAAACTATGCAATATCTTTACTGTTTTGTCTTTCTTACTCCTTCTGTGTTTCCTAAAGTTTCACACCACAGTGGAAATTGTGACAGTTGCGTGTCCCTATAATATATAGCCGAGGCAATGGCATGCTGCTATATCTGAAAAAAAGTTTTATAGATGATGAAAGTTTATTGCAAAATCATGCCCGAAGGCTAATTGCTTTTACAATCAAGTATACAATACAATAATGTATGACAGACAACAACTGTCTGGGAAAACCTCTACTACTACGCTAGTTATTATGGGGTTCGACTTCTTCTTTGAAGGCAGTGGATAATGAATAGTCCCACATTCTGCATAATTAGTGGGTTTTGTGATCTTTATAAATGCTCTCTGTGACTTTATCACACATGAAAGCACCAGCTTACTTTGAATGTTTGTGAAACTAACAGGTACTTGCATCCAACCGACTTGATTTTGCAGAGTATGACGAACCCTTCAACGAGACATGGGATAACTATTGTGGAAGAGAGAAAGAGTGTACAGACGGTAAATGTATTATTAAGATGATCATGATGATAATAAAACAGTGTAAGGATGCATCATTATGTCATACCAAAAAATGTAGCAACTGAATGCATTCACGTTGAGCGATAGCTGTGTGCTTACAAAGACTGTCTCTGGTTATGTTGGAACGCAGCTTATCTGTTTACCATGCTAACCACCAACACGGATGAGCTTCGATGTTTACAGTGATTCTAATAACATCGGTATGTAGGTTTTATGTCCTAAATAGAAATACGTGTTTTAGTTTCAATGAACCTGCATCGTTTAATGCTTAAGTTATATATTTCAGCAATGCAATTTTATGCCCAGTATGTCAAACGAATTGTAAATGGCAGATTAATTCGGGACCCTTACAAGGGAGCCCTGCGACCCTGTATCGTTGGAGGAGATGAATAAAAAACATTATTATCATTATTATTATTATGTTAATAATGCCATTTTATTTTGATATTTCTGGCAATAAAGAAAACCAGGAAGGCAGATGCATGACTCAGGAAGCCAATACCACTAAGATAACCACCTGCCACTACTGCTGCAAAGCTGACGGCTGCATGGGAGGACATGCGTCCACTGCTCAAGTCAGCATCGTCACCATGACAACCGCCGCCCTGGCCGTCCTCCTGGCCACACATCTCCATGACGACGAATGACGTCAAACGCTGACGTCATTTCTGCTGAAATTTTTTTCTTGTTGTGTGAGCTAATTGAAAGATAAGTCTGCAAGAGACACACTACCCTAGTGTTTAATTAATATTTTTATTTATTTATTTATTCATTTAATTAATAGATCAACATTGTCAACAACATATATAACAAAATATAAAAGACTTATGCTAGCCCTTGCTGTTTTAGTATTTAGGATTTTAAGTTTTAGTCACACCTCTTTTTCTGGAGCTATGTTTAATACTTGTTGTCATACTTTGTACCATGTACAATTGTCGTGCAATAAAGTTCTTCTTCTTCTGTATATAAACAAGGGGAATAACTAGAACAATGATGTCGATTAAAAAGCATAGCAGTCTAAATGTCCTGAACTTAAGAACGATTCCTCGTTCCAGTGGTAGAGTGGTCGTGGTCCATAATTGTACCCCGTATTTTCCACCACTGAGACATGGAAACATGAAACTGGCTCATTTTGGACATCCAAATGGCTCCCTCGTTTTACAGAATGTGGAAAGTAATTGCAGGTGCTTCAGCAGGTAACTACAATTGCGCGCTTGGCACAACAAAAGGAGTGAGGCGTGGTACAGATATTAATGAGCTGTTTCTATCAGTCACAAAAATTGCTTTTGACAGGGTTTTGGCCCTGGAGTAATATCTGTGAGTGGATTTACTCAGCTGTCATTAAGATGGAATATTATAGTGAAGGGGTTGTAAAGATTGCCTTCCGAATAGGTGACTCACAAGGCGTTCCCATTTTGGGTGAAACACACGCACCTCTAAAATCTCCTGAAAAGCGAGGAAATCACCATGAAGGGACTTGTGCTCGCTGTCGCTGTGGCTCTTGCCTGCTGTGTCACTACATGTAAGTTGTCCCTTGACTTTGTGTATTCCTCACTCTCACTCAGCTCCGCATGCCCCTCTCCACAAAGCCATAAAATTGTACAACCAATCAACAGAACTGTCATCGTAGTGCCTTATATAATTATGTTTATTATTATGTGTTATTGTATGTTTTATAAAACTTTTATTATCATTAGTTGTATCAAATGTGAATGCCAATGCCATTCAGACTTTTACTTAGTCAGCCTGCTATGTTGGTATACGAATAAACGAAACGAAACGAATAAACTGACTACATATAGCGGCGAGAAGCAGTACTCTAGTCAGAAGCTCTGAGGAAGGTGTCTGACAGACACCGAAACGTAAGCAAGGTGAGAGAATTCCTAGTTGTGTATAAGAAACTCCCAATAGACTGAGCAGTATTCATTTTCGTCCTCATGTTAAACAGTGAGATAGACGCTGTATATCTGCGTTTGTTTCCAGGTAGTGCGATAAATTGCCGCATTTGTAATAGTGTAAGCAGCAGGGCGGAGTGCCAGGAACAGGCACCACTAAAGAACTGCAGCTCCGACTACTGCGAAACCATCTACAGTAAATACAGCACTGTCGGTAGGTCGTGTTTGTGTATCGCGTAATTTAGGTAATATACATAGCTCTTTTTTATATATGTACCTTGATTGGACGATTTTCAAGAGCCAGAAATACACAAAACGGGTGGCAATAAATAGTGGGAAAAGTGTTGTGGGCTAAAGGCAAGACAGATTGAGTGTAAACTATGCAACATCTTTATTGCTTTGTCTTTCTTACTCCTTCTGTGTTGCCTAAACTTTCACACCACAGTGGAAATTGTGACAGTTGCGTGTCGCGAAAATATATAGCCGAGGCAATGGCATGCTGCTATATCCGACAAAAAGTTTTAGAAATGTTCTCTTTGACTTTATTACACATGAAAGCACCAGCTAACTTTGAATGTTTGTGAAACTAAAAGGTACTTGCATCCAACCAACTTGATTTTTCAGAGAATGGAACACTCGTAAGGTTGAACGACACATGGGATAACTTTTGTGGAAGAGGGAAAAAGTGTGGTGAAGGTAAATAGATATCTTGCCATATAAAGGAAGGTCGTTAGATTATGATGATAAAACAATGTAACATCTTTTATTTAATGATGCATGAGTATGTCATACGAAAAAAAATTAAGCAACTGAATAAATTCTATGAAGGAAGCCAGATGTTTCAGATAGCATCCTGTATCATTGGAGGAGATGAATAAAAACCATTGTTATACAATTATTATTCTTATGTTAATAATGCCATTTTGATGTTTCTGGCATTGAAGTAAACGAGGAAGGCTGCTTTACTACGGAAACAGCCAATTCCACTACGATCAGAAGGTGTGAGTACTGCTGCAAAAGTGATGTCTGCGGGGGACCTCCAGGACGTGCTTCCACCGCTCGGGTCAGCTTCGTCACCATGACAACCGCCGCCCTCGCCGTCCTCCTGGCCACGCTTCTCCATGACGCCGAATGACGTCAAACGCTGATGTCATTCATGCTGAAATTTTTTCTTGTTGTGTGAGCTAATTGAAAGATAAATCTGCAAGAGACACACTACCCTCAACATTATCAACAACATATATAACAACATGTAAAAGACTTATGCTAGCCCTTGCTGTTTTAGTATTTAGTATTTTTTTTACTTTTAGTCACACCTCTTTTTCTGGTGCTATGTTCAATACTTGTTGCCATACTTTGTACCATGTACAATTGTCGTGCTAAAGTTCTTCGTCTTCTGTATATAAGCATAGGGAATAACTGTAACAATGGTGTCGATTAAAAAGCACGGCTGTCTAGATGTCCTGAACTCAAGAACGATTCCTCGTTCCAGATGTAGAGTGGTCGTGGTCCATAATTGTACCCCGTATTTTCCACCACGACATGGAAACATGAAAATGGCTCATTTTGGACATCCAAATGACTCCCTCGTTTTACAGAATGCACTCAGGTATATATAAATGTGGAAAGTAATTGCAGGTGCTACAGTAGGTAACTACAATTGCGCGCTTGGCACAACAAAAGGAGTGAGGCGTGGTAAAGATATTAATGAGCTGTTTCTATCAGACACAAAAATTGCTTTTGACAGGGTTGTGGCTATGGAGTAATATCTATGAATGGATTCACTCAGCTGTCGATAAAATGGAATATTTTAGTGAAGAGGTTGTAGAGATGGCCTTTATAATAGCTGGCTGGTGGTTAAAATAGAAATGTGGTGGGGCGAAAGAGTCTATAGTGTGGCACATTGATGTACCAAAAGTGTTTATGCATCCAGTATATATATATAGCCCTTCCTTACTAGCACTGCTTGGCACAGCTGACTTAAACTAGTACATATCCAAAAAATAAAATTCGGAACCTTGTGTTTCGTTATGTCTGTCTGTTATTCTTTAATGTTGACGTGGTATTGTGTTTTGAGAGGTCGCTTATTTCCAATAGATTTATGCAATGAGTAGTGTGGCTGATTATGTGTGGGATGGTCTTAGTCAGGAAAAAATACCCTATTTTACCACAATCTTAGTTAACAAATAATAATGACCTTTGCCCTCTTGCTTCCTCGTTGGTCGCCATCTTGGATTACGTTTGTCAAAGTACTAAAGCGCTTTCTGGCGAGTCGTGTATGCCTTGCACGTTACAATGATTGAATGAAGACCTTTATTGTACACACATACCAACTGGGTTTAGTACAGGTCACAACAAAGAAATAAAATATCACTGACTTGGATGATCTGTCCGATGATATTCTTGTACATTTACTTTTAAGAGGTTCCTCTTGTCTATCAACAATGTACAATGCTCAAGTTCTATTGTATGTACAGACATTTTTGTTGGTATCAAATCGTTTTTTGTAATATCTTGATCAATCCTGTCAGTGTTTATATGTTTGTTTCACCTGTTCATTGATTAATTATTGGTGTTTTTTATCATGCTTTACTTGCTTGTATTGTGTATTGTCTGGTGGCGACATGAATATAAGTGTAACTTGAGTGTGTCGCCACCACGTCTTGTCAATGTATGTTTCAATAAAAAAAAAGAAATAAAATACAGATAACGTTACATATATACATTGCTAAGTAACTACAACTACTAGTAAGTACATTCGGTTTCTTCCCGCTTCTTTAATATAGTAATGGTAAAAAGGTAAGAACAGAAATGTTTCATAACTGAAGGTTTGTCTAAGCTCATAATAAGCTCATTAGCTCGTTACAGGTTTCCCCTTCGTTCATTTTAGACATGCGGGGGCTTATAGATTACGCGGTACACTGCAAAAGAAGGTTGAAACAATTCTGTAGAACAGTAGCAACACATTGGAGACGTACATTTACTCGCGTTGTCGTGGATTCGTGGTGGAGAAGTCACCACAAAAACCGCGGAACATTCACCTCGAACATTCCAAGACTTATAGAGTGAGGGTACATTAGGAGGTGTTGGCTGTCAAACAAGCTGCAAATCATGTCGTTTAACCTGTAGCAAGAGAGTGGTCATTCGGGGTTTCTAGCTAGTAAACTAGTTTCTAAACGTCAAGTTAATTTTGAACATCGTCTGTTGTGGTCTTACTATGAGGAAAACAGTCAGACCAAGGAAAGCTGTTGCAACGTAAACCCCTTCAGAGCCTCGTAATGTTAGCCGTGGGAACAGGGACGGGGAACATGCTAATCACGTCTTTGAGAAAACGCCCAGAACATGTTACCTGAACAAAATAGTTGTTTTTCTACCTTGCACGGGACAATTTCAAAATACGTATGGCTTTGCTTAACAATATTATGTCAGAATAGTTTTCAAAGTCTGTGTTTGGAGTCAAGTTTATTGAAGAATTTATCTCCAATGTTTCTTGTATCAAACAACTATCAAGCATTAACTGAACAAGGCTGGCTAGAACTGCTATATATAGTAGCGTCCAGTATGAAATTAATTTCATTCCGAACAACAAATTATCTTAAATCTGTCATTGCCAGTCATTCCGAATAGGTCACTCACAAGGCGTTCCCATTTTGGGTAAAACACACGCACCACTAAAACCTCCTGAAAAGCGAGGAAATCACCATGAAGGGACTTGTGTTCGCTGTCGCCGTGGCTCTTGCCTGCTGTGTCACTACAGGTAAGTTGTTCACTTTCTTTGTTGTGTTCCCTCTGTGTCAAGAAACTTTACAAAAACGTCTCTAAACGGTTACAGCCCCTCCTTAGGTATCCTTAGCTGATTACACAGCTTTGAAATGTGCATTAGAGACCGCCATTTTTAAAAAGAAACATCCAACAATTGAATCATGGACAAAAAGTAGACTTAACTGTCAAGACATTTAAAAAAAATCATGGCGCCCTAATCATCCAGGGTGGGAGACTTTCTACATGTATCTGTTGACAACACCAGTCTATCATTTTTCTCGCTGCTAAATCATTTTCAACGACATGGTGAGTCGGCAAACGTTGGATCTTCTTCCTACAACGAACATCTTGCCCAAATCACTGTTTCTGGTCGAGTAATGTGGTCATCTGGAGTGTGTAATAGTCACACTCTGTGCCGGGTAATTGGAGGCATTCTACTTGAACTAATCTTCTGTTGCTCAGCGCGCACGCCCAAGGGCTCAATCTCGTCAGAAGAATGTTAATTGATGTTACCCTGAAGTAATCTCCAAGCAGATCTTACGGTGGCCAAAGACAGTATCCATTGGCCAGACAGTTACCATCAGCCACCGAAGTGGGTAGCCTTCGGTGGCTGATGGTAACTGTCTGGCCAATTGGATACTGTCTTTGGCCACCGTAAGATCTGCTTGGAGATTACCCCGAAGCACCGTGCTACAGATACATGGTTGTTCTTCGTTGTTGAGGTAATTAGGCGTGTTTTCAGACTATTAAAAGTTTTTTAGATGTTTTTTTATTTGTTTATTAATGTTGAGGGTCGCCCCTTCAGTTGATAAACAACTGATTTCCAAGGGGGCCCTGGCTCCATATTCAACAAATGAATCAACAAAAACGTCGAAAAGAAATCGAACATACTTAATCTTAACAACTCAAAATACGTTGAACAATATCAACTCAAAATCATAATTACAGAGCAAATCAAATAAATAGAACAAAACAAACAACAAAATCAATTCTTTTGCAAAATAAAATACCAGGCTTTATGTGTTGAGAATGGTAGCCAGGGGGTGTAAGTCACCATACACATACATGTAGTTGTCAACCTTGAGAAGTTTTTATGTGCATGCCCACGCATGTGTTTGTTTGTTTGTTTGTGTGCTGTTTATGTGTGTGTATGTGTGTGTGTGTGTGTGTGTGTGTGCATGTGTGTGCGCGTTGTGTTTGTGTGTGTGTGTTGTGTTTGTGTGTGTGTGTGTGTGTGTGTGTGTGTGTGTGTGTGTGTGTGTGTGTGTGTGTGTGCCCGCTGTGTTTGTGTGTGTGTGTCTGTGTGTGCGCGCGTTGTGTTTATGTGTGTGTTTATAGGTGTGGGTGTGTATGCGTTCATTTGTAAAACTGTGAGATTGAAGCTGTATTTGTTTTTTCCATGGCAGGTGCAGCGCTGAAGTGCCGTTCGTGCCTACTGCAAGACACCAAGGCACAGTGCGAGCAGACATCACTGGTGAACTGCACCCAAAGCAACCCCGTCTGTTGGACTACTCAGACCAGTAGGTTTTTCCCCCCTTTTTACAATTTACCCGTCAGGCCGTGTTGATTTGATTATATGGATGGCATCCTCTGGGAACCCCAAAACTTATGCGAGCGTACGCGATCAAATAATTTTGATCATGCTTGAATATAGAATGGAAAGGAAGGATTCACATCGAAACAATTTGATTTTGCAGAGGTTCAAGTCATTGGGGAGAAATGGAATAGCCGCTGTTCAACAAAGACTGCGTGTGAAAACGGTACATATTAATTCCTTGTGTATGTGTTCGTTGTGTGTGTGTTTATGTGAGTGTGTGTGTGTGTGTGTTTGAGTGTGTGTGTGCGTGTGTGTGTATGTGTTTGTTTGTTTGTTTGTTTGTTTGTTTATTCAGATCTCCATTAGTATGGTTGATTCCACACTATTCTTCCTGGAGTCCACATACAATAAAATAACAAATAATAATAACACAATATTAATTAATTTTAACAATAATGATAATAAATGAAACAAAATTATGTTCAAATTACGGTAAACTTGAAACAAAATCACCATAGAGAAATAAAAGTTCACAGCTAATTTGTAAGTCAATTGATACTAATTTGTAAGTCAATTGATGCCCAAAACAAAATCCTGTTACCACCACAGAGCAAGGGGTGAGCCCTTGTCCCTGTGTGTTTTCACCCAGTCATTTATTGTGATCTTAAACGTTGGTTGGTTTGCTATGATCATGTTGTTAGGTAGTGTATTATGACTTTTTATACTTCTGTATAGAAAAGTCCTGGTTAAGGCTTTAGTTTTGGGCTTCGGTAGTGAAAACCCTCCTTTCTGTGACAACCTTGTGTTGTGGTGGTGTGAACTATTAATGGTTCTTATTCTATCATAAATACCTGCTGGTTCTTTGACTGTTATTAACTTGTGAAAGGCGCAGATGGTTGAAGTGTACATTCTCTCTTTGACTGTTCTCCAGTTAAGTCTGGAGTGTAAAACGTCAGTGCTGGTGGTGAAAGATTCATTAGCTGCTAACCTGGCTGCGCGGTTTTGCATTGTCTGTAACTTATCAATTTGTGTCTGGGTTGTCGAAGAGAGGATTACCGAACAATAATCTAGATGTGATAACACTAGTGACTGTATCACTGTTCTTAATAAGTCTCCAGTAAAGTAGCTTTTATACTTCCTGATGGATGCAATGATGTTTGCCATTTTTGCTCTGATTTTCTTGACATGTAAACACCAAGAGAGATTCTGGTCGACTGTAAAACCAAGGAGGTCTGCATGGCTGACTTGTGATATCATTTCGCCCCCAACACTGAGCTTCAGTTCTGGCTTATGTTTAAGTTTGTGGTGGCTTCCTATTAGTATGGATTTGGTCTTACCAATGTTTAGGATGAGTTTGTTAGTCTTTACCCATTTCCAAATTCTTGTTAGTTCAGGTTGGAGGATGTTTTCAACATCAACAACTCTAGGTGCGGCAGCATATGGTGTTGTATCATCAGCATACATAACTAGACTTGCATTTTGTGTTATAGTGGCTAGATCATTCGTGTATATACAGAAAAGTAGAGGCCCAAGGCAGCTGCCTTGGGGGACTCCACACTTGGTCTCTTTAAAGAAGGAGAAGTCTCCATTTATACACACTGCCTGTTTCCTACCTCTCAGGTAGCTCTCCATCCAAGTTACAACAGGATCCTCAAATCCATAGCATCTCAGTTTAGCTAGCAGAATGTCATGATCTACCACATCGAAGGCTGCACTAAAGTCTAGCAGGACAGCCCCGATTAGGTTCCCTTTATCTACTTCTCCCAACCAATCATCGGTCATGTGTATTAAGGCACTCGCTGTAGAGTGAAACCTCTTGTAAGCATGCTGGCACTTGGAGATGATACTATTTGAGAGGAGATAACTTTGCATCTGTTTTTGCACTATTTTCTCAACTATCTTACTGATAGCTGGAAGGAGGCTTATAGGCCTGCTGTTGGGTCCATTTAAAGGAGCACACTTATTCTTAACAAGAGGTGTAATTTTAGCTATTTTATGAGTGTGAGTGTGTGTGTGTGTGTGTGTGTGTGTGTGTGTGTGAGTGTGTGTGTGTGTGTGTGTGTGTGTGTGTGTATGTATGTGCGTGTGTAAGGGAGAGAGAGAGAGAGAGTGTGTGTGTGTGTGTATCTTGTGTGTGTGTGTGTGTGTGTGTGTGTATGTGTATGTGTTTGTTTTGTGTGTGTGTGTGTGTGTGTGTGTTTGTTTGTGTGTGTGTGTGTGTGTGTGTTTGTATGTATGTGCGTATGTATGTGTGTGCGTGCGTGCGTGTGTGTGTTTGTGTGACTAGTAATTACTGTACATGATGTACTAAATGAGGTTCTAAATATTAAATAAACTGACAGGCTCTCATGATAATAGATGTTTGCCCTTTTTGTGCTTCAGTAAGGAAAGCCAACCCCACGCTGTGCAAACCCTCGGAGGACTTCTCCACCTGTCAGTTCTGCTGCACCACTGACGGCTGCGTGGGCGCTGCTTCCACCGCTCAGATCAGCGTCGTCACCATGGCAACCGCCGCCCTGGCCGTCCTCCTGAAGAACGCCGCCGGCTTCTAGCCGCACGTCGCCATGACGACGAATGACGTCAAATGCTGACGTCATTTCCGCTAAAAGCAAATGTGTAAGACAAGACAGATGTTAGTGTCTACCAGACTCCAATGGGTAATGCTGGATCAAAAAATAGTAGAAATTGGCCGGATATATGGAGTGGATAATATGCCATATAATTTGCAACCCGGCAATAGAATTACAAATTGCAAATTGTAATTCTTTGAATTGACCGGGTTGCAAATTGTTTTTCTATGACCGATTTGCAAATTGTTTTTCTATGACCGGGTTGCAGATTGTTTTTCTATGACCAGGTTGCAAATTGTTTTTCTATGACCGGGTTGCAAATTGTACTTTTATGAAAGAGTTGCAAATTGTTTTTCTATGACCGGGTTGCAAATTGTACTTTTATGAAAGAGTTGCAAATTGTTTTTCTATGACCGGGTTGCAAATTGTACTTTTATGACAGAGTTGCAAATTGTTATTCTATGACCGGGTTGCAAATTGTAATTCTATAACTGGGTTGCAAATTGTACTTTTATGACCGGGTTGCAAATTGTTATTCTATGACCGGGTTGCAAATTGTAATTCTATGACAGAGTTGCAAATTGTAATTCTATGACCATGTTGCAAATTGTAATTCTATGACCATGTTTCAAATTGTAATTCTATGACCAGGTTGCAAATTGTAATTCTATGACCGGGTTGCAAATTGTAATTCTATAACTGGGTTGCAAATTGTACTTTTATGACCGGGTTGCAAATTGTTATTCTATGACCGGGTTGCAAATTGTAATTCTATGACAGAGTTGCAAATTGTAATTCTATGACAGAGTTGCAAATTGTAATTCTATGACCATGTTTCAAATTGTAATTCTATGACCGGGTTGCAAATTGTAATTCTATGACCGGGTTGCAAATCGTAATTCTTTGACCGGGTTGCAAATTGTAATTCTATAACTGGGTTGCAAATTGTACTTTTATGACCGGGTTGCAAATTGTTATTCTATGACCATGTTGCAAATTGTAATTCTATGACAGAGTTGCAAATTGTAATTCTATAACCGGGTTGCAAATTGGATTCTATGACCGGGTTGCAAATTGTAATTCTATGACCGGGTTGCAAATTGTAATTCTATGACCAGGTTGCAAATTGTCATTCTATGACCGGGTTGCAATTGTACTTCTATGGCCGGATAACTCCTGTGGTATATTATTCTGTCTACTTTGCAAATTTTTACCATTTTTCTTTACCACAAACCATTGTAGAGTCCGCTTATTTCGAACCATACCTTTGATTTGCAGGGGGCGGGGCGTGTGGCTAAATCCGACGTTGAAAATTTAACATATAATTACTGAAAGATTTTAATTAAAACAATGAAGATAGAAAACAAACCGAATGTTCTTTTACCAACCATTTAAACAAGATCTTCCGTGTTCCTCCATGTCAAACACAAACCAACTTACTTCTTCCTTAACACACAAAACATAATTACTTCGATGTAACTCCACATGTTTGAAAGATAGTGTCATTTGACCACCTAACACTGTAGAGAAGCCTGGTGTCTGCTTGCGCCAAAATAAAGAGGGTTTAAAAATGCTTAAGTCTGGACTATTTCTATTCAGCTGCACTCTCCAGGTATAATTAAGGTTAACTCGAGGCCGCCATTTGTTTCTTACACCCAAATGTCTCTTTAGAATTACTCAACTTTTAAGTGATTGATTTTCACCACGACATCAGAAATGTACTGTGTGTAAACACGGTCTACATCACATCTGTTATACTACAGTACAGCGATGTAGAAAACAAGGAGTTATGCCTCGCGCGCCATCTGGCGACATCTTCTTACCTTGTATACCATACTATAGTGTACAAGAAAACACATAACCCCCTTGGTTTACACTAACTGACTAAGTGTACATAGAGCATACAACACGGTGCATTCCGTATTGCCCGAGGTATCGGCCCGACCGCGATCCGACTCGCGGGAGGGCCGAGACCGAGGGTGATGCGGAATACACCGTGTTGTATGCTATTTATATCATACCCACCTTAGAAAACACGTCTTTCAATGCGAAATGAGCGAAAATTTGGTGTCCCTAAACAAAAAAATTGCAACAACATCAATTCCAACGTCCGAATCCTGTATTCGAATTTTCGAAAGCGGTGCACACGGTTGGGGCGAAACGCGTTCGAATCGTTCTATGGAAGCCCGTTTTATACACCCGGTCGTACAGGAGAATACAACACGGCCGGGAGCACTGTATCGCCGCCCGGGTATGATATAAAATTAGTTACATGTAAACCAAGGAAATTCTGCTGCACCACTGACGGCTGCGTGGGCGCTGCTTCCGCCGCTCGGATCAGCGTCGTCACCATGGCAACCGCCGCCCTGGCCGTCCTCCTGAAGAACGCCGCCGGCTTCTAGCCCACGTCGCCATGACGACGAATGACGTCACATGCCCACGTCATTTCCGCTAAAAGCGAATGCATTTGATTCGCGAGCTGTAAGCTTCTTTGGCAGATAATTTTGCGTAAGACAAGACAGATATAAGTCTCCCAGATTCCAAAGCGTTGCTGGAAAAATAGTAGAAATTGACCGGATATAACATAGGGTAAATGATATACCAAAGAAATTACCAGGACTTAAAATTACCGTGATTTGTAACCCGTGCGTGGATTGCAAACTGTGATTCTACTGCCGGTTAACTTCTTTGACAACTAAGTCTCAGTTTCATTTGTCTACCTAACACTGTAGAAAAGCCTGGTGTCTGCTTCTGCCGAAATAAACTGGGTTTAAAAAAGTCTGAGTCGTTTTTTTTCTCAGCGTTACGTTCTACGTTTATATACCCCCGAGAAGAGAATGTCATAGGGGATTTCTAGTAAACTTCTAAATTTGGGCATCGTCTTTTGTGGTCAGCTGCCGCCGCGCCGCGTGCCTGAGAAGCTGTCGTGTTAGACCGAAGCGCAGTTATACCGGTACCGGCTACACAGATACAGATACAGGTCTTACCATGATATAAACAGTCAGACCAAGGAAAGCTGTAGTAAAGTAAACCCCTTACGAGCCTCGGGCTGTTAGCTGTTGCAACAAGGATCTTTACACCCGAAACATACATGTATTACCTGTTTTTCTGCTTTGCACGGGACAATTTCAAAATACGCGCGACTTCACTTAGCAATATTCTGTCAGAAGAGTCTTCAAAGCATGTTTTGTGGAGTTAAGTTTACTGAAGAATTTATCTTATGTTTCTTGTATAAAAATAAACTTAACAAACTATCAAACATATACTGATCAAGGCTAGCTAGAACTGCTATATAGTAGAAGTGATCAGTAAGAAATTAATTTCGTTCCGAATAACAAATTATTTTGATACTGCCATTGCCCCTCCTCGCCAATTCACACCAGGTCAGTCAAAAGGCGTTCCCATATTAGGTAAAACACACGCACCTCCAAAATCTCCTGAAAAGCGAGGAAATCACCATGAAGGGACTTGTGTTCGCTGTCGCCGTGGCTCTTGCCTGCTGTGTCACTACATGTAAGTTGTTCCTTTCCTTTGTATTGGCCCTTCTGTGTCAAGAAAAGTTCAGAAAATTGTCTCTAAACTGTTATAGCCCGTCCTTGGGAATTGGCTGATTACAGAGCTCTGAAATGTGCACAGTGCTCAGATTAGAGACCGCCATTTGTGAAAAGAAACACGAAAAGAAGACTTAACTTTAAAGGCATAAAAAATCATGACAGAGCATTGCACGATAACGGAGCGTCAGAAGAAGGGAAGAACAGCCATGTATCTGTGGCGCAACGCTGCAAGGTAACATCAATTAACGTTCTTCTTTCGAAGGTTACGCCACACAAGGTCCAGTAGAATGCCCCAATTACAAGACAGACAGCTGTACAGATTTTGATGATTGTGTTTTGTGCTTTTTTTTTCGTTGTAGGAAGAAGATCCAACTTTCACTAACTCACGATGTCGTTGAAAATGATTTAACAACCAGCGAAATGATTGAAGTGTTGGTAAATACATTTCGACAGCCTCCCACCTTGGTTAATGTAACTACGGTAATGATCACAGCTTTAATGTGGCATTAAAATCGAGGAATGTTACCTTAGCCGGCTAGCCGTAATATAAAATGTAAAGCATGGGTTAGGACGATTCCGTTGAACTTTGTCAAGCTAATGGACTGTCAAGTAATCATATTTTGTGACTACAGGTTAACAAGTTAACGATTTTACCGTTTTCGTGGCACACTAAAGGATATTTCTAATCTGAAAAGGCATCGATTCACCCGGGGCCCTTGGCCTCATTTAACAGATTCCTGCCTTTTCTCAGAGCCTGTGTCCTTGCCTTAGCCTGGGTAGCATCCGGATTTTCGCTGCGCAACGCTCGAAAAAATCACGAGCGTTGCGCAGCGAAAATCCGGATGGTACCCAGGCTATCCTTGCCTTGGCAGGACAATGTAGTCTTCTGGAGTGTGTAATGATCACACCATGGAGGCATCTGACAGAAAATAATCTGTAATGAATTATGTGAATATGAAAAACTAAAAAAGATAAGTAACATAATGTGTCTATCTACAGTGTTTTTGAAATGTGAATCGAAAAGTCATACGGATAATCCATAATTGCGCAAATAACTAAAAGGTGAAGCAGAGGGATTTTTGATTGTAAAGAGCAGGAGGGCTTCTATTTCTCAGAAGCCAGCGGAGCCATTTTTAATTAATTAATGATGGAGCAGTGCGAAAATGGCCTGCGGGATAGTAGCAACCAACAATAGTGCAACTGTTACAGCAGTTGCACTATTGATTTGTTTTAAGGAGGAGGAGCGCCCGCCTTACTACATTTTACAAAATAGTTCCCAACAAGATAAACATTCAAACAGACAATATCTTAAGGCCCGCCCAGGAGCGCACCCGGGGGAGCCACTCACTTAAATACCAGCCCATTGATACACGCACTGACACCTACAGATTTTCTTTTTTTTCCTCGCACTATTCCCCATTTTCTCTCCCTGCCCGGCTCGATGGTCACGGCTCCCACAGTTGAGTCGTTTCGAGCCGGGCTTGCGGCCTGCCCGCCTTAGCCGGAGCCTCTCCCCCCCCCCCCAACTGTACCCCTTTCGGGGTTATCGGGGGGTACACATGATGATGATGATGAGTTATGGCCACTGTATGTCAGCGCATTTGCCATGCATTGTTGCTGAGGTTTCAATGCATGGACTGCGTCTTCGATGCAGTAGCACGTGCCTTTATTTGAAAACATTTATTTATATGATATATAAAAGAGAAGTGAAAACCTTCAGACATAGTGTTAGACAATTAACTTTATTATGTAGATTAGCCTTTTGTAGTTATTTTGTACCCTGTTTCACTGTTCTATTTTTCCATGTTATTTGCGATTAGAATTCGGGCAGGAACTTGAAATAAACTTATTATATACATTTGAAACATTTAAGGTTGTATCTGCTTTTTTTGTGGCAGGTGCAGCACTGAAGTGCCCCACGTGCACACTGGTCGATTTGAATTGAAAGACCATTCACAGTTTTTAAGCATGTTCGTATCGAGCAACGACATTGCATTTTCTCTCCCTGAATATTTTTCTGGCATCATAAAGAGTTAACTCAACTTACTATGTAAAGAAACGGCTAGAAAATGTACTTTCTACATTGTATATCTGCTTTTTTTGTGACAGGTGCAGCACTGAAGTGCCCCACGTGCACACTGGTCGGCACCAGGGCGGCGTGCCTGCAGGCGTCTCAGGTGACCTGCAACCAGACCAACCCCTACTGTTACACCGTTACTGCTAGTAAGTTATTACCTCTCTGTCTCTGTGTCTCTGTCTCTCTCTTTCTCTGTCTCTGTCTCTCTGTCTATATCTCTCTCTGTCTCTCTGTCTCTCTCTCTCTGTCTCTCTCTCTGTCTCTCTGTCTCTGTCTCTGTCTCTCTGTCTCTTTCTCTGTCTCTCTCTCTGTCTCTCTCTCTGTCTCTCTGTCTCTCTCTATCTCTGTCTCTGTCTCTCTGTCTCTCTTTCTCTGTCTCTGTCTGTCTCTCTCTGTGTCTGCCTCCCTCTCTCCCTCCCTCTCTCTCTCTGAGACTCTCCCCCTCTCTCTCCCTCCCTCTCTCTCTCTCTCTCTCTCTCTCTCTCTCTCTCTCTGAAACTCTCTCTCTCTCTTTCTTTGTGTGTGTGTGTGTGTGTGCTATGTGTTTCCGCATAGCCCTTAGGTCAGGTTGTAATGGATATGGTGGGGCTCAGTCTGAGGTATTTTATTGCTATTCTCTAATTACTTCAAGTTACATATAACTCTTGAAGTGGACATCGTGACATGAAAGTAAAATACATGGCAAACCATATAATACTATGTCGACTAGATGAATTGAATGCTGATATATCTATAAATACACATTATGAATGTTAGTGTCTATCCGACTGTCCCACATGAGAAGCAAGCATTACCTAATTTAGAGTTCACGGGTAATACAGAATGGAAAGGGAGGATTCACATGCAGCAAGGAGGTTTAAATGCAACCAACTTGATTTTGCAGAGGTTCCAGGCGTTGGGGAAAAATGGACTAGCCGCTGTGCAACAAAGTCCTCGTGTGACGCAGGTACATGTACTTCTTGTATACTGGAATTACATACTGGAAGATATGCTAACAGTTAACATTCACGCATTAACGATATGTTTATTTGTTTATTTGTATCAACAACAGCATAACTGGCAGCCCGACGTACAAGGCTAAATTTCGATGCTTGTTTACAATAACATAAATCATTCGTAGTAGAGTTATAAATAAACATAAATCATTTGTAGTAGGGTCATTAATAAGTTGGAATCATGTCTACAACGACAGATTAAACACTTTCGATCTATGAATTGATATACTAGTATAAGAATTATATTTTTCTTTCATACATTTTTTTTGTTAGAAATTACAGTTCAAACTTGCTTCACTTCTACCAGCACAGATGTACCCACTACCACCCAGGCGGGCTTCGGGAGGCGGTTGGAAAGAGTAGAAATTGGCCAAATAGACAGATAACACGCCAGGGGAGTTGGTCTGCGAGAGAGTACAGTTCGGACGCGGCAAACTGTACTCTCTAGCGGACCAACTCTCCTAGCGTGTTATCTGTCTATTTGGCCAATTTTTACTCTTTTCAGCCGCTTCCCGAAGCCTGGTAGTGGCTAACACAGATGAACATCCAAAATAAAGTAAGACCCTCCTTCTTGTGCTTCAGGTAAGGTAGTCAACCTCTCAGCGTGCAAGCCCGGAAACAGTACGGCATGTATCGCCTGCTGCAACACCGACGGCTGCGTGGCACAACCCTCCACCGGAGCCGCATCCGCCGCCAGGATCGGCGCCGTCACCATGGCAACCGCCGCCCTGGCCGTCCTCCTGAAGAACGCCGCCGGGTTCTAGCCGCACGTCGCCATGACGACGAATGACGTCATATATAGCACATCTCCTGAATCGTCGAATACAATTTAATACTTAGGATAAAACATACAATAGATTAGATATAACCAGAATTGACAATAGATTAAATATACCAGAATTGAAACTTAGAATAGCTAGTATAGATTAACTCTGTTAGAATACTTTTTTTAGTATAGGTCATGTATCTACTCTTGTTGTTTATTCTCTACCATACATTGTACCAGTTACAGTTGATGAGCAATAAAGTTGATTGATCATATCAAATTCAAAATTTCCTATGTAGTTCCTCGAGGCTCCCAATTGAAATAAGACATATAGATAACAAAATGAATTTTCTTTTTCCAACTCAAAAACTGAACTTGTTTGAAAGAAAGTTTCATTTGTTTTACACTGTAGAGAAGTCTGGTGTCTGGTTCCGCCAAAATAAACTGGGTTGAAACAAGTCTGGACAGATTGTTTTTATTCACAGTGTTTCGTACACTTTAATATAATTATGGTCACTCAATGTCGCGTCGTCATTTGTTCCTTACATTTTTACCTGTGTTCATTCATTCCTTAACAATCATTTATTCATTCATTCATTCACTCACTCACATACTCCCTCCCTCATTTATTCATTCATTCATTCATTCATTCATTCAGTGATTTACTGAAATTCGGTAATCAACTCTCGGCCATTTTCGGTTGCAGGCCGCACATTTATTGGGGTAATTAGGTACGTGACCTTTGACATTTCGCTCGGGGAAGGACTGACCCGTGACCTCGCTTGTCCGCCATTTTGAAAAGTGGACAAGAGTGGGAGTGTCATGTCATTGTCTACATTTGGGTGATTACAGTAGAGTATAATCGCTCTATCAGTTTCTCAGCATTGCAAATAGACAGGTAAGACAATTTTGCATCTATCAATGCCTTGTTTGTGCTAATGCGAGGGCAATACAAAGGCCTACGAATGTAATTTTGGAAGAGAATATAATTTATAGTAATTATCTCCAAGCAGAGCCTAGGGTGGGGTGGTAAAAGACAGTATCAAATTGGCTAGGCTGTATGCAAATGGATACTGTCTGGCAAAGGGATACAGCCTGGCCAATTTGATACTGTCTTTTGCCACCAATAGGACCTGCTTAGAGATTATATTTATAGTACTTCTGCAGTACGAATAGGCTTTAGTAGGTGGGAAAGGGAGGGGGGGGGGGGGCAAAAAGTACTAGTGAATTTGTCATGTAACAATTTTACTAGAATGATGCGCAGCGACCAACATTAGCAGTGCTGTATGCATGAAATATCTTCATTGTATGGACGTGAGATGTGAGAAAATTATTATAAATGGAAATAACAGAGAATATACATAGCAATGGCTCTGTTTTCTCTGTGTCTTGTTTCATACTAGAAAGGTTTTGAAGAGGAAGTCAAGATGGAAGGTCTGCCAACGGATGAAGTAGCCACTGGACATGCCAGAAATGAGAATAACAGCAGAGAGGGCCAGACAACAGACACAGGAAAGCAGCTGGACAAGGAAAGGGAGAGTCCATGTGAGGAAACCTGCAGTGTAGTCTCTACCCAGTCTGATAACGGGACTTACAGCAGAGAGGACCAGACAACAGACACAGGAAGGCAGCAGGACAAGGAAAGGGAGAATCCATGTGAGGAAACCTGCAGTGTAGTCTCTACCCAGCCTGATAACGGGACTTACAGCAGAGAGGACCAGACAACAGACACAGGAAGGCAGCAGGACAAGGAAAGGGAGAATCCATGTGAGGAAACCTGCAGTGTAGTCTCTACCCAGCCTGATAACGGGACTTACAGCAGAGAGGACCAGACAACAGACACAGGAAGGCAGCAGGACAAGGAAAAAAACTCCCTCCCATCTACCAAAAAATCCTCATCATACCAATTAAGGAAGAAGTCTTACTTGTGTTATGAGTGCGGCTATAAAACAGCCAACAGGTCTCACCTATTGGACCACGTAAGAACTCATACAGGTGAGAAGCCCTACAAATGTGACCAGTGTGACTTTTCTTCAGCGAAAAAGGGTAACCTTGCTAAACACATGTTTGAGCATGCTGGAGAGAAACCTTACGTGTGTGGGGATTGCGGATACAGCACTGCCAACAAGTCTCACCTGGCCGACCACGCAAAAACGCACACAGGCGAGAAACCATACAAGTGTGACCAGTGCGACTATTCCACCGCACGGAAATTCGACTTTAAGCGACACATGGCTGCCATACACAGCATGTGTACTGAGTGCGAATACAGGACAACTAACTGTTCTCACCTATCCGAACATACAGCCAGAAAGCTGCACATGTGTGACCATTGTGACTATATTACTGCAAGAAAGAGTAACCTAGACCGCCACATGATTAAACATGGCGGTGGGAAGAAACCATACAAATGTAACCTGTGCGACCATTCTTCTGCACAAAAGAGTGAATTAGAGAGACACATCTGGTCTAAACACACTGGTGAGAAACCCTACGCGTGTGAGGAGTGTGGATTCAGGACGGCCTACAGTGCTTACCTAACCACACACAGAAGAACACACACTGGGGAGAAACCTTACAAGTGTGACCATTGCGACTTTTCTGCAAACCAGAGGGGACTGCTGACACAGCACATGACCAGACACACCGGAGAGAAACCCTACATGTGTGGGGAGTGCGGGCTCAGGACAGGCTATATGTCAAGCCTGTCCGCACATATGAAAAGACATTTAACAAAGAAACCTTAAGCTTGCAACTGAGATTGGTGTGACATTCCATTTGCATAGGAAAACTGGGATTTTTTTTTTTTTCGAAAACTGTGATAACCAAAGTGAAGTCCCTGTCACACATTCATAACCTTCCCCAGACCACCAAGCAATCAAAGATGGAAGTAGGTTCGGAGCAATCTGACCAGATTTAGGCCACGCCTACCTTTTGATACAAACTAAATCAAATTTGAGTTAAATTTGAGTCAAATGTAACTACTAACCATGCCCCGACCACTGACTACCAGCCAACCAGTCCCCAACCATGGCCCAATCTCCCGTCCACTCACAAATGTTTTAAACATTTCGAAACATACAGCTGGCTCAGCCGAACAGTAGCCAAGCTTGACAAACACCAAACAACCACGGCCAACCTTGCTCCCGACCCACTCCTAACCATGGCATTGTTCGGGAGGCCATATTTGGCTATGTAAGACCAGGCTTGTATGTAGAAAAGAATGATGCCTACAAATAACCTAAAAGATGCATGCTTTAAAGCCGGGACACAATGAATGCTAAAGTGGCTACTAGTACATACCTCTCTAGAGTACAATGTACATGTGTATGACGATATTGGGTATTTGCATGCATGTGACACTACTGTCCAATGCTGGCTGACTAAAGCCTAAAAAGTCTATAACTTTGCAATGTTCAGCAACCATTTTTGAAGAAAAAAAAACGTTGGTGGGCATTCCCAGTACAAGGAGCTGTAGTAATCTCTCTTTCTCTCTCTCTCTCTCTCTCTCTCTCTCTCTCTCTCTCCCTCTCTCTCTCTCTCTCTCTCTCTCTCTCTCTTGCTATCTATCTATGTTATTTATATTGTACATAAGTGAATGTTGGACGAAAATGATGGACGAACATCATCATTAAGTGAATGTTTATCTGTAAGAAACTAGTGTATAGTAGTGATGTAACAAAACAGATAATGTAATGTAATTATAGAATCGCCCATTGTAACGTTGTGTTTAATCACAATACCACTTTTGAATGTAAACCATTAAAAAAGAAAGATATAAAACTCTTCATATCTGTGTATTTGTGTGTGTGTGTGTGTGTGTGTTACCTGACAATGCTTTTATTACTCCGTAAAAGTTGGTTGCCCGTTTCCCGGCAAAATAAAGAATAATAGATCATTTACATAAAAGTATGTCTTAATTGGACTCCAAGGTTGAAAAATAAACAGTTGTGTATAACAGAATGAAACCGTAACCTGTTAGGGGTTGTACGGTGACTACTAGGTATGAGTTGGGTAATCAGGTACGTAAACTTTGACCTTTGGCATAACCTTCCGAGATTTTCCGTCCGCCATATTGATTAGACCGAAAAGTATTATTTTCTGCGAGATAACGCGATTTTCAACACATTTGATCATTGTGGTAACCTAACAGCGTTGTGAAAATACAGGTAAGACCTTAGCTTATTGTCAACGCGCGCTGGTTGACTCTATAATACACAGCAACTTGCTGTATTAAAGTTGGAAGAACTGGGTTGTTTTTTGATGATGGACAACATTTTTATTAGCCTGGGTACCATCCTGGTTAGTTTACGTCCGCTCCCACAGTCGCTACCCACCAACCAGTCTGGGATCGCTTCCGGCTGGGCCGTCTGGTGATGAGCCTTGCTCTATTATAAGGCATATGGGCATACCCAGTATTCCTATAGCACACTGCTACTGACTGTCCAGATCAATGCATTACTGTCCCCGCAAAAGGCCCACAGCCTAACCTGGAATCGCTTCTACAACGGGAAAGGAGGGAAGGGAAGGAATATTTCCTTGGACCTCCACTTGGAACACCTGAATAACTTTTTAAAGTCATTTCTGAAAGGGTTAGGACCAAATCTCACAGAAAGAAGTGCTGACAGAATCAGCAAATCTCTGGGTACTTTGAAAACCCTGCTGAAGAAGACTGATGAAGAACTTGGTGTAGTTAACCCCTCTGGTTACCACCACAGTGTAAACGCAACTCAAGATGTGCATGCACTTGTGGAGGTGATCAGGGAGGCAGATCTCTTCAGTTACTATCCAGGCAGGGCATTTGCTGCTTTTCCCAACTTTGACAGAAACCTTTTTGCACCACTGAAATATGATAAAATGTGGGAGTGGATTAAAAACAGTCTGAAGCTCTGGAATAATAAGTATCTGTAGTTTTATTGCAACTGAATTGTGTTATTTGACAATACTGACATGATGTGCCACAAACCTTCCATTGCAAGTTTTGTTTGAACTTGAATTCAATGGTACAAATCCAACTTATTTGCATGAGACCACAATTTGTTTTGCACATAAGCTGTCTCTATGGATGAAAAGTATATGTACATGTATATATTCTGTATGAAATGCACACTAATGTACATGTGTACCTAAGGAATTACAAAGTACTACAGATTTTCAGCTAGCCTTCACTGTCTGCACTATCATACATGTATATCATACAGTAATTTTCACTACCATCATCATCTGGCACATCAAAGTATCCAGGGTAGTCAATGTTTGGTACATTTACATGTGATATGTCCTGTATAGAAGAGGGTTCAGGACGTTCAATATCACCAAAAACTTCATACACGATGCGGAGGATCTCTTTTGCATGTTCGGCTCTGAAAACAGGTAGATGGGTGGAAATGAACTCAATATCAAATATATGGGTACAGTTACTGACAACAGCTTCTATTAACTCATCGCTAAACCCAGTACATGCTCCAGGGCTTGTAAAGAGATTTGTGGTATGTTGCAATAGACAACCTTGATATTCATGCAACAATTCCCTCAGCAGGTCCCTGTCACCTGAATCTACATCTCTGAACCTAGTAGGTAGTTTTACAATATTCTGAAATGCTTCAGAAGGTGGAAATGGTACATTACATGCGCCATCTGTACATACACATGTTCTGTGGCAGTAAGTGCAACACAAATGTCCAGGTTTCACACTTGTTGGGTTTTCTTCAAATCGTCCGTACAGACATTTTCGTATGCATTCGTTAGGCTTTGTAGCAACAAGTGACTTCACAGAGGCATCTACTTTAATCAGCTGTGTACCATGATAGTACAGTACTGCATTTACAGCAGATCCATCACGCCCAGCCCTTCCAAATTGTTGTAAGATAGCTTCGGTATCTGCTGGTGGGCCATACAGAATGACACACGACACTTTGGGAAAGTTCATACCCATCCCCAGTGCAGTGGTAGCAACAATAACCCTACAGTTCCCATTTCCACTTAATGCTGATAGTACATTCTGTTTGTGTTTAGGCAATGTGTTGCCGTGAAATATTCCTATCAAATGGTTTTTGGTCTTGTGCTCTGGGTCTCTATCAACCCAGGCATCCTCTCCCAGCTCTGCCTGTAAGTAGTGGTACACCATACCGATCGCCTTAATTGACTTACAGTATATAATCATCTGCGGTGCAAACTCCTTATTGTCTCTTACTGACTTGACCACCCAATCGAAACATTTTAGGTCATCACGTGGAACTTTCATGATGCCAAGTCTTATATTTTCCTTGTTCGGGGAGACATGTATCCTCTGTGCACCTTGCATGTTGAGAAGACTGATCACACGTTCTCGAGATGGAGTGTCTGCAGACGCTGTCAGTGCTAGGATAGGTGTATCTGGGGAAAGGGAACAATTGTGGACAAATATTCTTTATCATTTCCAGGTAAACGTTTCGTAACTGTGTATCATAAAGATAATACAATGCTTGTGTATTGTAGTTTGTACAACCTTGATACAGATGTAACAGAGTACATGTACATGTGAATGAATATTGTCACATTTATAATCAGTGTACCTTTATGAAGACAAGAAAAGCTGCAGTTCTTGTAAATTATGTAAATAATGGGCAGTTTGCATACAGACATATCAGTGTGCCTTAAAAAATCCTTGTAAATGATGTTGAACTGAAATACATACTATGTAAATCTTGTTACATTAAAATTCTGTTCTTCCTGAAAGTATTCTTCTACATTATCCTGTGATATAAACACTGATATTCTTTGTTTAAACATGTGCTACCTCTTATTTATAATACTACCTCTTATTTTAATCTTAGTAGATATGTTCAGTCCCCCATGAACTTGCAGTGTTTTTTTTTACCAAAAGAATCTTACCTTCTTTGACCAGTGAGCGCAGTTCTCCCAATCGACTGAATGCTTCTCGAAAGGCTGGCTTTCCTTTCGTACCTTGGCCCCTGCAAGTAAACAGATAGCCTAATTAATCACTACAATCTTATATTTGAGAAATATTCACAATAGACTACCCTTCAAACTACGGGATGCATGTCTTTTCAATGATCAAATCTATATACTTTACTGTGCTTTTTCCCACCAGTAAAAAAACATAAGACACATAAATATTAATTTGATATGGGTCTAAAAGGAAGAAACAGAAACACAAGATGGACTAGTAAAGATGGACATAGAATAGCAAGCCTAACTACTGCTAGCCTAAAAAAAGCTGCATGGCATTCACCTTAAAGATACACATGTTCTAAGCTCGCATGCAGAATAATAAACAAAAGTACCATTTATACATCATGTGGACTTCGTCGACCACGATGCCTACAAGGTTGCGGCGGTAGCGTGCAGACCCTAGCATGATCCTCCATTTGTCGTTAAGGATCCAGCTCTCAGGGCTACCGAATACGAGCTGAACGCTTCCGGACAAAATCCTATTGTCACTTTTACCAAGCTGAGCTGCGGTTAAACCGAGTTTTGCTGCTTCCTTCACCTGATCTTCCATCAGGGCGACAAGTGGAGAGACAATAATTACGATGGGGTTTTCCACGCCTGGAAACAAAGAGCTTCTTTCTCCCTCCGTCTGCAAGTACGTCTTGCACACAAGAGGCACCAGCTGGTAAATCAAGCTCTTGCCAAAACCAGTAGGTAACAGAGCTAGAACGTCTTCCCCACTCAGAAAAGATTTAAGTGCCTTCTCTTGTTCGCATTTCAGCTCAGAAATGCCATCTAAACTAGACAGAACCGACGTAATTGCCCGATCGATCGCACTAGCGCTAGAGTCGGGCTCCGCGTCGGCCATGTTGATGATGATAGGGAAGCCACACCGCCAGGGGAACGCACACATAGAGGGCCAATCAGCGAGCTCGCACAAAATCTGGCCGAATATTCGAATTCCAGACGGCCCAGCCGGAAGCGATCCCAGACTGGTTGGTGGGTAGCGACTGTGGGAGCGGACGTAAACTAACCAGGATGGTACCCAGGCTACATTTTTATGGGTTTTGCTTTGAATGTGTGTGGGGGGAGGGGGGGGGGGCACAAACAGGCATAACGTTCCAACAGTGGCGCAGTAAGGGGCGTGGCCATTTGCTATGCACAGGATGCTGGTTGATATATGTATTGTTTAACGTTATATTTAAAGGCAAAGTCAGTTACATTTGTTGTATAATTGATATATATTATTTTGATTATCACTCCGATTTCTAATTTTGCTTACTAGTATGTTAGTTTTCTGTTTTCTGTTCCAGTTCCTGCGGCCATTTTGAAAAAGTGCTCCCGCGAGAGTACAGTCTTGCGCGATTTCGCGTGATCTGCACGAAAGCGAGGCTCGACCGGATCAAACCTTCAACCCTTCACTATGGCGTCCTATGCCGAACCCAGCAGTGAATCATCTCCCACGGTAAACTGCGCCCTTCAATGATAAAATACTGCAAAAATTTTGTGTTTAATGGGTAGAAGAGATTGTTGTGGCCACCTGGACTTAATTTCGTCCGGTAGAAATGACAAATGTTTGCTCATTTTTCGCATTTCGTGACGAGCGTCATGCGGCTTGTCGTGTTCTATAATTTGAAAGCCAATGTGTTAAATTATACATCTTACGATCGCGTCAAAATCTGGTAGTGTTCGAACTCTACCCGGGTTAAAATCCTCGAGAACAAAAATATAACGGGCAAAGACCCTTGTGGGTAGATATTTAGGCAGGTTTCGGCGGTTGTTCGGACATTTTTTTGATTACAAGATCGCTATGCCCAGCTACACGGCAGACGTTCGTAACTAGGGGAGGGGGGCGTTCCTTTGTTTTGACGGTGATATCTTAGCGTCCGGATGACCAAACCACCGCAAAGTCGTAGAAATATCGAACTGGACTCGTTTTGGGTCGAAATTCTCCAAAATGGTGACGGCTGGTTGATCCGAAAATTAGAAAACTTGTTTTTGCTACTCATAAGGGGGGGGGGGGCTGTATCTTCAATAATGGTGTTTGATTCAATCACCTTGGTATCTTATATATTTCTTCTTCTTCTTCTTCTTCCGGTGTAAGCCCACATTCGTTACGACGAATATTTTGGCTTCTTGGGAGAGAGCGCGTTTTGCGCAGGAGTCTGTGCAATCATGTAATACTGAATTTAGGGGTTGTCCATAAATCGTCGTCCATTGTCCATGCCGAGTCGTCACCAAGAAGGCTGTAGAAGTAGGTCTAAGACTGCTCTGCGGCCGCTCGCGACACAAACGCCTCCACTGTCGCGGCCTCTACGGTCTCCTTCTGCAGGTGATTCCAATCCCTGATTGACCTAGGTAGAAACGAGCCCCCCCTATACTGTGTCCTAGTACTGACGAGCTTGAACTGTTGGTTATGGGAGCGTCGCTGTCTTGGTGGGGGTGGAATAAGCTTTGCAGCAATGGTAGGACACTGCACTACCCCATGGTGGATCTTGTACAATATGCCTACCCGTGCAAGCCTCCTTCTATCTTCCAACGATTTCCAACCAAGTCTTGTGAGCATGTTCGTAACACTGGAAGTGTTATGGTAGCTATGTAGCACGAAGCGTGCTGCACGTCGCTGTATGGCTTCCAGCTTACTTATGTTTTTCTGGGTGTATGGGTCCCACACAGTTGCCGCATATTCCAGCAGCGGTCTTACAAAGGTTTTGTAGGCCCTCTCTTTGATCTTAACGGAACTAATCTTTAAATTCCTCCTCAAAAAGCCTAGTACTTGGTTTGCTTTGGTTACTATGTTATTTATGTGATTGTCCCAGCTCCCATCACTGCTCATTGTGATACCCAGGTACTTTGATGTATGGACCGTGTCTAAGGTGTGACCATGTAAGACATACGAGTACAACAACGGTTTCCTACTCCTGGTGACAGGCATATAAACACATTTCTCTGGATGGAACGTCATGTCCCATTTGTTTTCCCACTGCTCCAGACTTTGCAGGTCTTGTTGTAACAAGTCTTGCTGATCAGGGTACACTACTACTTTATACACCGCTGTGTCGTCGGCAAAAAGCCTAGCACGTGCATTCAAATTTTCAGGGAGATCATTAATATATGCCAAGAAGAGGCACGGTCCTAGGACCGAGCCTTGTGGGACTCCTGTTAAAACCCTGACGAAGGATGAGTGGTGACCATCCACCACTACCGCCTGTCGGCGGTCTGACAAGAAGTTGTCAATCCACGCTAGGGTGGAGTCTCCTACTCCATAACGATGTAGTTTGTGTACTAGCAGACTATGGTTTACTCTATCAAATGCTTTAGCAAAATCCATGATCAATACGTCGGTTTGTTTGCCACTCTCTAGGTTTGTTGTTAATTCTTCTGCAAAGTCTAGTAGCTGTGTTTCGCAGGAACGCCCTTTCCTAAAGCCATGTTGGCTATCATTGAGCACAGCGTGGACTTCAAAATGGTGCATGATGGATGTGACCACTAAGTGTTCCATAGTTTTACACGCAACACATGTTAGGGACACTGGCCTATAGTTGGCCGGCTTGTAGTGTTCCCCTTTCTTAAATATGGGGGTGACATACGCGCTCTTCCAATCGCTAGGAACTATACCTGTACGAAGTGAAGATCGAAAAATTGTTGTTAACGCTGGTGCTAGTTCGTCAGCTAACTCACGTAGTATCTTTGGACTAATACCGTCCGGTCCCCCTGCCTTATGTGGGTTTAGTTTTGCTAGGAGCTTCCTCACCCCTTCACATGTGATAATGATATCGTCCATTACTGGTATGTCTGTGTACGTCATTCCTGTCTTTTGTTCAAACTCTTCCTCCGTATACTGTCTACCATCGCCAAAGACTGTTTTATTTATTTCAGTTCTATAGCGAATGGAAGATGGCTTTATTATTATTAGATTAGTATGTACATATTATCATCATAATCATAATGAATACCCCCCTATAACCCCGCAAGGGGTACAGTTGGGGGGGGGGGAGAAGAGGCACCGGCTTAGGCGGGCAGGCCGCAAGCCCGGCTCGAAACGACTCAACTGTGGGAGCCGTGACCGTCAAGCCGGGCAGGGAGTTCCACTGGGGAATAGTGCGAGGAAAAAAGGAAAATCTGTAGGTGTCTGTGCGTGTATTAATAGGCTGGTATTTAAGTGAGTGGCTCCCCCGGGTGCGCCCCTGGGCGGGCCGTAAGATATTGTCTGTTTGAATGTTTATCTGTTATGAATGTAGAAAACCTCCATGGTCTGTATAACATTTGTTCTTACCTTTTGTTTTTTCAGACAAACACTTCTTGCCCAAAGAGCAGACCAAAGAAGAAGAAATTTTCATCTGGGACATACTGCAAGGCGTATGGGTGTAAGAGTGCAGCGTACATAAATGTGGAGGGGAAGAAAGTCCCATCAAAGATCTCATTTTTCATGATCCCTAAAAAAGTACTTGAAAACAAAAATACTCTCAAGCATTGGGCTGCTTTGATCAAAAGAGAAATTGGCAGGGACAATTTTACTCTTGGCAAAAACTCTGCGCTTTGTGAAAAGCATTTCAAAGACTCAGACATTCTATGGTGGTCACCAAATGGACTTAGGCTGCGGAGACCAAGGCTGAAGGAAGGTAAGTCAACTTTTGGACTATGTTCCTTTATAATACGTAACCATTACATGTGTTTTAAAAACATACCTTTTTCATTCATGCACCTTTTGTGTTTGTGTGTCTTGTCTGTCCTTGCCAACAGTGTGAAACGCTAGAGGCGAGTAGAAACAGGAAAACCCCTGGCTCCAGGGATGCCGGGATCCCCGGAATCGAACCCGCGCCAAACCTGGGCAGCCAGCCCACACATCATCGCCATAACCGCTAGGCCAAAAGGTCCAGGACCAGTTGGGCTGGTCAGTTGGTGGCGTATGAACCCCACTGTTACAAGCGATTAAAATTCCCATGTTGCATTTATTTCAGGGGCAGCACCTGTCCTTCATTCATGGGTGACGGTCAAACCAGAGAGACCACCTCCAAAACAGAGAGAGTTGCCTCCCCCCAAGAAATACAAAGGACAACATGGACTTAACAAGGTATGTTATATACGAAGTTCATTAGACATCCCTTGGACTTACCATTGTCGCACATATATTTTTATAAATGTCAGCAAAAACATCAGACATTAGGATGCACTTGGCTACTTCTGTTGACGTGGATGTCAGTTATTCTGAATGTCTCCCAACACACATAATTTTTGCAGTATTTTATCACTGTGAAAGGTTGAAGGTTTGACCAGGTTGATCAGGTCGAGCCTCGCTTTCGTACAGATCACGCGAAATCGCGCAAGACTGTACTCTCGCGGGAGCACTTTTTCAAAATGGCCGGGGATTTGGAAATGGGTCTATTCCATTGTAAAAAATTGTTGTGCATTTCTGTTGTTATACATGTACATGTATTTTGTAATATTTTAATGTGGACTCCAGAAAGACTAGTGACTTGTGGTTGTGCCGACTTAAATCTTAAACTTTCTATGTATCTCCTAGTCACTCGAAAACGCAAGCTGTGAGTTGAATCCTGTGGAGGGACTTCCTGCCGTAACCCCTAGGAAGACCAAGAGCAAGGAGGAGCACACCGGAGACGAACTTTACACCTGTGGGGAGTGTGGATACCTTACATTCTACAAGTCTACCCTAACCAACCACATGAGAATGCATACAGGGGAGAAACCCTACAAATGTGACCAGTGTGACTTTTCTGCTTCATGGAAAAGTAGTTTAAAGAAACATATAGATAGACATACCGAACCCTACATGTGTGGGGAGTGTGGATACCGGGCATCTCAGAAACTGCATCTATCCAACCATATGATGAAAAGACATGACACTGGGGAGAAACCTTACAAATGTGACCTGTGTGACTTTTCTGCATTCCACAGCGGACTGCTATCACATCACATGATCAAACACGTGGAAGAGAAACTGTACATGTGTGGGGAGTGCGGGCTCAGGACAGGTTATATGTCAATCCTATCCGCACACATGAAAAGTCACTTAGGAAAGAATCCTTCTGACATTCCATTCACGCAAAGGAAAACTGAAACCAAAGTGAAGCAAAGCACCACGCCTACAAATAACTAACAGATGCATGCATTAAAGCTGGGGCACAGTCAATGTTAAGTGGCTACATATATGTATCTCTCTAGAAAGGCACTGTACATGTGTATGAGTCTATAACCATATTGGGTGTTTGCTTGCATGTGAAGCTACAGTAACCATGAAGCAAACCTTTAAATGTTCACCAACCATTTTGTGAACAAAAAAAAGTTTGGGGGACATTTCCAGTGCAAGTGAACCTATCCCTCTCTCTATCTACGGTATCTATATCGTACAATAGAGAATGTTTCATATTATTAGAACCTGTAGTGTATGTAAAGTATAGTCCCAGTATTATAGTGTACCATACACGTGGTATAGAATTACCCATTGTAATGTTGTGCATAATTAGGATACAAATTTTGAATGTAAATCAATACGAAAAAAAAAGATATCAAACTCTTCGTGTGTTTTTGTGTGTGTATGTATCTGTGCATGCGCGCGTGTGTGAGTGTGTGTGTTTGTGTGTGTGTACATGTACGTCTGTGTGTGTCACTGTGTGTATGCGTGTTCGTGTGTATGTGTATGCGTGTTCGTGTGTATGTGTGTGCGTGTTTGTGTGTGTGTGTGTGTGTGTGTATTTGACGACAACACCATGAATGGTTTTAAGACAATCAGTAAGAGACACAGTGCCTACTACTTGATAATGCTTTTATTATTAAGTTAAACTTAGTTGCCTTTTCCCTAGCAAAATAAAGAATATTAGATCATGTACATATTAGCATGTCAGAATTATTCTCTAACAGTTGATTTCCCCGTGTATTACTAGTAACTATAACAGAATGAAACAGTAACCTGTTAGGAGTTATACGGTGACTTGAGGTATGAGTTGGGTAATCAGGTACGTAAACTTTGACCTTTAAAGTACCTGTCTGAGATTTTCAGGCCGCCATATTGACTACACAGAAAGGTGGTGTTTTGCCCCCCAAAAAGGACGATTTTCAGCACAATTGGTTACTGTGGTAACCGTACAGCGTTGTGAAAATACAGGTAAGACCTAAGCTTATTGTCAACGCGTTCTAGTTGACTCTAGTACACCAACAAGTTCGAAACTGGGATGTGTTTTGATGAACTAAATTTTTATAGGTTTGAATGGGGGAGGGGGGCATAAGAGGTAAGGTCCCCTACAGTACATCAGTAAGGGGCGTGGGCATCTACTATGCTCAGAATCTGCACTTTGTTTGGCTGTTTAAACTGTATTTTTCTTGGGAATATATATATATATATATATGTATATTTTTTTCAACTTTATTGACGAATACGAGAATACATACAGTCTGACACATAGGACGGATATTGTATTTTGTACGAATATAGAGATTGATGAATAAATAAAAACTACTTTCTTTGTTGGGAATATTCACGCCAGAATTATTCCAGGGTTTGCTGTATATGTGGGATAGGGTGTGTGGGTAGGTACATCATGAATTATTTGTGTCAAAGTTTCCAAGTTAGGCTAATTATATAAAATTAACGAGCATAATTTGTGGATAATTGGGAATTGTTATATAGCACATGTGTATGTATGATAAATATGACACTATATGATATATGTATGTGATGCAATATCATGACTCGCAAGTGTTAAGTTGCAGCCATATATTTACATATATCATTATCGAAAATTTATCATTATCACTTCGTTGATTGAGCTGAATGATAAGCCTTAAACTTTCTATATTTCCCATAGTCATTTGTGAGTGAGTGAGTTCGAAATGGCGAGCTGTGGGTTTCCTGTTGACAAACTTCCTGTCAAAAACCCTGGAAAGGAGACCAAGAGCAAGGTGGACCAGACAACAGACACGGGAAGGCAGCAGGACAAGGAAAGGGAGAGTCCATGTGAGGAAACCTGCAGTGTAGTCTCTACCCAGCCTGATAACAGGACTTATAGCAGAGAGGACCAGACAACAGACACAGGAGGGCAGCAGGACAAGGAAAGGGAGAGTCCATGTGAGGAAACCTGCAGTGTAGTCTCTACCCAGCCTGATAACGGGACTTACAGCAGAGAGGACAAGACAACAGACACAGGAAGGCAGCAGGACAAGGAAAGGGAGAATCCATGTGAGGAAACTTGCTGTAGGGCAGGTTTCACGCTGCGCATCTACAAGACAAATGACAGAGAAGATGAGACAACAGATGCAGGAAGGCAACAGGACAAGGAAAGAGAGAATCCACGTGAAGCAACCTGTAGTGTAGTATCTACTTTGCCCGCCTACGAAACAGACAGCAGAAAAGACATGGTAACAGACACAGAAAGACAACAGAATGAGGAAAAGGACAATCTGTTCGAAGGAACGAACAGTTTCAATTCCACCCAGACTGCCATGGAAGCATCCTCACATTCATACGAACAGGCTCCTATAGGGTATACGATTGAAAGTGTCGCAAAACCACCGAAAGGCCCACCTTACATATGTGTAGAGTGTGACTACAGGGCTCCCAATGGTTTCAGCCTCACCGAGCACGTGAGAATACACACGGGCGAAAAACCGTACAAGTGCGACCTTTGCGACTTCTCGACGGCGTGGAAAACCAGCATAGACATGCACGTACGAAAGCACTCGGGAAATAAACCCTATGTGTGTACGGAGTGCGGGTACAGTACGAGTTATAGGGTCCACCTCACCAGGCATATGATAACCCACACTGGCAAGTATCCATACAAGTGTACTCTGTGTGGCTTTTGTACAGCTAGGAAGAGCAACCTAGGTGAGCACATGGCAACGCACACTGGTGAGAAAAGGCATAAATGTGATAAATGTGGGTACAGGACAGCCCACAAGCATGGGCTAAACAGACACATGAAGGTACATACAGGGAACAACACTTACAAGTGTTACCAGTGCGACTATTCGGCTGTGCAGAAACGTGATTTAGACGTACATATGTATAAACATGCTACAGGTGGGCAATGCTGTGTGTGTGAGGAGTGTGGCCACAAGGCAGCTGATATTGCAGACCTCAATAAACATAAAAGAAAGCACAAAATGATCAACTTGCTGTAGCTTGAAAGGCAGCACAACTGCAATCAAAGCTAGTATATGAACCCAATGTATGTTTTGAATGAGAATGCTCAGTATGCTATACTTATCAGTAGGGTTTGCATGCAAATGATGTACATGTATTGTAACACAGTATTATCAGTATTATTTCTGACCTTAACTTTGCAAAGTTCATCATCATCATCATCATCATCATCGCCGCTTTCAATCTGTCGACTATGCGGGCCTCCACAGCTTTCCACTGTCTTCTGTCCTGTGCTATCCTTCGTGCCCCCTCCCAAGTGATCCCCATCTCTTCTAAGTCTCTCTTAACATTTTTTTCCTAGGTCATTTGATGGCCTCCCCTCCTTCTTTTTCCTTGTAGTACCCAGTTCAGTGCCATCTGAGAGAGGCGTGTTCTTGGCATCCTTGCCACATGGCCTAGCCATCTTACTCGTGCCCTTCGTACCAAGGTAGACAGACTGGGTTGCCCTGTTCTCCTACGTACTTCCTCGTTGGAGATGTGTTGGTTGTTGCAAAGTTGACAATGGCCTAATACAAGTAGCCTTCACAAGGCCTTATGTGTAGCTAGGAAAACATAGCAATGTATCCTCACCCAACATCTGCTTGAAATTTTGGTTCCACCAGATGATAAGTTGACAATACATGTAGTTGTCCTTGAATATATATGTTTATGTTATGTAGTATAATAAGTATATATATCTTAAATAGCCGTTTTCTATATAGCCGTAAAAATCCTGCTTCAAAAAAAGACTTGCACTTGATGCAAGCACGTCTAACCCCCACTTCGGGGAAAAAGACGTTAAAACTGGATAGAAAGAAAGAAAGAAAATTTTGATATTGATTATTACTATTAGGAAGAAAACACTGCCTCCTTACAGTAGTTACACCCTTTAAGCTTTAATAATGTGCATGACATAAAAGTGTGTCATTTGAAGAAATGTGTTTTAATAGTCTAGAAGCTTAAACTTCTGTAAGAACGCCTTGTGAAGAAATAAGACTACAGTATGTATTTATTTATTTATCTATTTAGATAGGAAATAGTCATTAATGTATCTCAACCTGTTTTTCCTTCCACCATTTATATTTAAAGCTATGTATAAAGGCCATCATAAATATGAAACACTGAGGATTAGAAACTGTTTCTTTGGTGGTTATGCATGACTATGTATGTATGTACAGTATGTATGACTGGCCTGGATAACTGGATAGCAAGTGTGACTGTGTTTTACTCCAATCCTATCAATGGGTGCAACAAAATATGCATAGCTAACGTAGAAGTGGCCAGGAACTAGTTGTAGTCTCTGTTCCTTCAATATTTGGTGTCAGAGTAACTCTTCTGAAAGTAGTTTTACTGTATAAACCCAGTCCTTCGACATGGGTAATCAGGTAGGTCAACTATGACCTTTACCCCGTTGCCCCTGATTGGGCTTGTCCACCATTTTAGCGGTACGAGAGATCTATATATCACTGTCTTACATTTGCCGCTATTTCTAGCAGATTTCGACGCTGTTCTAACTAGGTAGCAATTTACACTGAAAGGTAAGACCTCTTTTGTCGGTTAAAGCTGCTTGAGTCGTCCTAATATTGTAGAGGCTTCGAACCAGGGATGTGTTTTGAAGAGCGCCGTAGCTCCGTTTCAAGAGGTGAAACAACATAATGTATAGGCCCCCATTCTACAAGACGGCGATTGTTGAGTTACCAAAATTGGATTTTCGTGACCCTTGATTTATAATTGAAATACAATGCACCATGGAAAAGTATGATTTGAAAGACAACATAAACACACAAAACGTTTTTAAAAGTCGTATTTTGTCTACGAAATGCGTTGACCGATCTTTTGTAGTTTTGGCATTTGAATTGCTTCGGGCCAAGATTATCAGACTTACCTGGCATCTACCACTATTATTTAGGCAGACATTACCGGACATACCGACCAGACCACTTACCTATAATTTACTGCTTTTGGTACATCCTGCTTTTGGTAGAGTAAGCCAGGTGTTCATCGAACTTCAAGAATTACCGAAGCTACATGTATTTCATGACTTAATGTCCCTGTTGGATTTGATCCTTACGATCTTTTAGGTATTACCACCGGTATGTGTACAAAATAAAGCGGGGTTTGCCAAAAACGGTTCCTCAAGCAACTGGATATGATTTTGGAAACGGTCAGACGTTTCAGGTAGCATCCACTACATTTCGTCAGTGACACTGGGGTTTAATGATCGAAAGCGGGGTTTACTGTATACCAAAAGATGGGAGTTACTGCCGTATTTGATGACGAGTTTCGTAACATATGCGTGCAAAATAAAGTGGGCTTTACCAAAAGATTGGGTTTACCTATACCTATAGCCGTTTTTCTACAAAAGCAACCATTTATTTTGTATTACGTTCCCCATTTGTTGCTAGAAATGGACCCGTCTGTTGAAGAACTTCCCTCAGGGTTTGACAGTACGAAGAACCAGGCAGCGGGTCTGAAAGGGAGACAGAAGAAACAGGATAAAGAAACTTCATTTGAGGAAGCGAGCGGAGTGAACATCGTCCCAACCTACGAACAAACCCTATCACGCTCCTACGTACAGGGCAGAAGTACAGAAGAGTTGTACGACAAACCCTATGTGTGTCTGCAATGCGGGTACAGATCAGACAGAAAGGACTGCCTATACCGACACTTGAGAACGCATTCGGGCGTGAAGCCCTATAAGTGTGACCAGTGCGACTATTCTTCTGCACAAAAAGGGGGTTTAGACATACACGTACTCAAACACGCTGTTGCGAAACCCTTCGTGTTTGATCAGTGTGGGTTTTCCACTGTGTACAAGATGAATTTTAAGCAGCACATGTTTGTGCATAGCGGAGAGAAGCCTTACAAGTGTAACCAGTGCGACTTTTCTTCCGCGTGGAACTCGAACTTGGTGCAACACATGCTCAAGCACACTGGTGAGAAACCCTACATGTGTGGGGAGTGCGGGCACAGAACGACTTTCAAACGTAGTCTAGCCGAACATATGAGAGCACATACAGGTGATAAACCCTATAAGTGTGACCACTGTGACTTTTCGGCAGCCCAAAGTAGCAGTTTGAGGCAACACGTCAAGGCTATACACACCTGTGAGAAGCCACACGCGTGTGAACAATGCCAGTACAAGACTTCGTACGCTGCTCACCTAGCACGACATATGAGACTACGTAGAAGTGGAAAAACCTACAAATGTCAGTACTGCGACTACTCTGCTACAAGAAAAGATAATCTAAGGCAACACATGGCTAAACATGCTGACAAGAAACCCTACAAGTGTAACAACTGCGGCTATTCTGCAGTACGGAAAGACAGCTTCACTAGACACCTGTATAAACACAATGATGAGCAAGCCAAAATTAAAACGTTACATAAAACATACAAATGCTAGTAGTGTAACTATTATGCTGCACGGAAAGACAACTTAGACCGATACGTATTTGAGAAATCACGTTTTCTGTTTCTTTCTTCAACAATTTGTATATGTTATTGTTTGCACCAATTGTATATTACCTGTATTGTTTTATTGTTTTTTTATGAATTGTAAAAGACATACAAAATTCAGTTGGAAACACACCGTCTAAAGATTGTAAATACATTAAATAAATAGATACAAGTAAAGAGAGAAGCCCTACACGTGGGGAGTACTGACCTGTGAGAGTATATAAAATGTGTTTTACAGGTTGGTGTATGGTGCAATAAACTTGATGATTAAGACCACTAATCTCGTATGTAGTCATAGCTGTTTCGCAGACTTAATTAAACAATTCTGCAGTATATAGTCGTAATATGCATTTTTTGCCCAGCGAGTGCAAGGAGCCTGCAGTTCAACGGTATCCTGAACTGTGCCTGGGACAAATCTACATACTTGGATACGCGGAGACTATCCAGAACCGTGCTAACCATAACCCATTCAGGCATAGAACTTCATAGGCGCGGTTCTGGATACAATAGAGCCCGTAGCAAATCGGATGACACTAAAAGCTACTCTATTGTGTGCATTCCAATATAACCTCGCCAGACGGCGCTTTGTGAGCTCAGGGGTCAAACGGTCAAAGTTCACTCTGGGTCAACTCACGACCAGAAGTGTACACAGTACAAGTTTATTGCTCTCCTCTATTTCGTGATTTTTGTAGACTTTTGCGTACTTTTCCCGCCTGTATGCGTGCTGGTTGTGTTATAGGTCTCTGTAGCACCGCCCTTTCGGTCCTGTTTGTAATTTTGGGCGAGGGAAGCGACGTGAGTGACGTAGGCACGTGCGAAGGGGGCGGGGCCAGGTGTGGAGACGTGGAAAGTTTGGAACAGGACAGGTACACAACAGGTGAGAGCACTGTACTGGTTCTTTTAGATCCCATGGATTAAAATCCCTATCTAGTACAGAAGTACAGAAAATATTTTCGTAGCTGGCAAAGCACCAAAATGAAATACAGAGTTCACAAAGGCATTAGCATCAATATTTATCTGTTACACGACGCACTTTGCTTTCGCGAAATCTGTATCTGACTTAAAGGGATTTAAGAACAAACTTTATGGAATTAATCAAATGTTTCATGAAATTTGTAACCAGGTATCCATTACAGATTTGGTGCCAAATGGCAAGCTTACTAGTAGCAGGGAGAACCATTCTACACACAAGCCACCAGGCCTGTACACTATGAACCAACATGGTGTCTCTCACCTCATCTCATCTATCCCTTAGTCTGATTAATTACGACAGTTAGGGCACCACAGATTATCTGACAACCAGTTCTCTCCACCCTTCTTGGATTTCTGTTCGTCTTAACGATTCTTAAGGCATTGTGTGTAGTTATATAAAAAGCCTGTATAGCTGCTAGTTGCTAACTGGGGGCCTTTATGCCCTTTTGTGTAAGGCGTAATCAGGGCTTTTTAGTCTCCGTAATCCGTAGGCAGATGCCCCAAAAATCAACATAATTCGTAATAGTACATTTGCCGCAAAGCGAAGGCGGAATCAGCTCTGAGAATTTAACGTAATTCATAATCGACGGCGAAAATTTTGCATAATTCGTAATCACTACTACCGATACAGGCCCTCCTAACTGTGGTATCTCCAGGCCCAGCTAACAGCTGATGTCTGCTTCCCTGCGAGCTGCAGCTCGAGCCATGCGGGCGGTCGTGGTGCGGGAGTTCGGCGGGCCAGAGGTGATGAAAGTCGAGGAGGTGGCCATTCCTCAGGCTGAAGGCAAACAGGTCAGTCTGTTTACCTGTTTGTAAATTGTTTGTTTGTTAATGGGTAGTCGAGGTGTGAAAGTTTGCATTTGCAGTACACATACACTGTACAACCTTGATACAACCTTGATACGTTGGTGAAGGTTAGACATCCAGGTGATAAGATACGCCAAAAACAGTTACTCAAGCAACTGGATATGATTTTGGAAATGGTCAGACGTTTCAGGTAGCATCCACAACATTTCGTCAGTGACACTGGAGAATTCTTAGTAACCAAAATCATATCCTGTTGCTTGAGTAACTGTTTTTTGGCGTACTGTACACCCTTGTGTACACACACATAAATACACATACATCATAATTTTGGTACAACACACACACACACACACACATACATACATATATATATATATACACACAATATACACAAATGCAAACACACACACATGTACTAGTACACATGCATACATAAAGACACACACACACACACACTGTATGAAGTTGTGCGTTGGGTTATCTATTGTTTTACCACAGTATTTTGTCCTCAGATATTCAAATGATAATTCTGTCCCCAGGTTTTGATCAAAGTGTCAGCAGTTGGGGTGAACCCAGTGGAAACCTACATCCGCAGCGGCACACACAACATCAAGCCTCCGCTGCCCTGGACCCCGGGGGGTGACGTGTCTGGGGTGGTGGAGGATGTGGGGAAGGAGGCCACCAAGTTTAAGGTCAGTGCAGCAGTGACACCTACTGGAATAGATCAGTATTGCAGGTTAGCAGTTTTTTTGGGTTTTTTCCCTGCCCTGGACACTGTGCAGTGAGCTTGCTGGGGTAGTAGAGTACTAGACTAAGTATGTGTGGAAGGAGGCCACCAAGTTTAAGGTCAGTGCAGTGGTGACACCTACTGGAATAGATCAGTATTGCAGGTTAACAGTCCCTGTCCTGGACACTGTGCACTAGTGTGCAGTGAGCTTGCGGGAGTGGAGTACTAGTATGTTGGTTTAATAGGAAGCCACCAAGTTTAAGGTCAGTGCAGCAGTGACACCTATCGGAATAGATTAGAATGACAGGTTATGATGCACACTTCCACCCCTCCAGGATACAGAACATGGTGTACCAACAAGTCTTTTAAATATTCTTAGTAATTAGCATGGCTAAATCACGCTTCTAGCAGCCCTTCCACTGGTCAGGTCCCTAGAAGCCTGATGACCAACACCTCTAAGTCAGGAGAATTGGGAACATCTTAATCTTGTTGATCTATAGCCTGAGTGTCAGCCTTTTTAGCTTTTGTCCGCTCTCCACGATCCGCTACCATGCCAAAAAGAGGTAGGGGATCGTGGGTAGCAGACGAAAGCTAAAGCTAAGGCCCAGCAGCAGATTATGGGGAGTGGACGAAAGCTAAATAGGCTGACACTTACTTAGGCTAGTTGATCTATACATGTATGCTGATGTTAGAACATGGAGCAATGTCATTTCCCACTTGACTTTTGTTGCAGAAGGGAGACCGTGTGTTTACCCGGCGCTGTGTGACAGGAGGGTACGCGGAGTACACCGTGGCTGACGAGGATGCGACCTACAGGCTGGCGGACCGGCTGACGTTTCAGCAGGGAGCGGCCATGGGGACCCCGTACATGACAGCATACAGGGCACTGTTCCACAGGTGAGAATTGCTTTTGCATAGGTGTGTAACAGTGAGGTTTCAAGTGCTACGAACTGACTGGTCTGACGGGTCCTGGACCTCTTAGCCCAGTGGTTATGGTGTTGGCTCCCAAGCTGGCTGCCGCGGGTTCGATTCCCGGGGGCCAGGGTTGTCTTTCTACTCCCGCCTGTGTGTTTCTATCTGCTTCAGATTTGAGGACGAATCTTGAAAAGAAAAGGTGGAGTAGTGTAACAGTGAGGTTTCAAGTGCTACGAACTGACTCGTCTGATGGGTCCGGACCGTTTTGGCCGAATGGTTAGGGCGTGGGGGTTTCAATTTGGCAGCCCGGGTTCGATTCCCGGGGCCAGGGTTTCTGTGCTACTCGCCTCTTGTTTCAGGTGTATCATTCTTTCTATATAAGTTTGCTCCTTTTGCTCCATTTGTTTGTTCCTTTTGCACAATACTGGAGATAATTAAGCAAAAGGCACTTCATGTCTACTTTATCAATAGATCAAGTTGAAGTCCTTGACTTTACGCCAAAAAAAGTTACTCAAGCAACTGGATATGATTTTGGAAACGGTCAGACGTTTCAGGTAGCATCCACTACCTTTCGTCAGTGACACTAAAGGACTGCAGGAGAATTGCTGGTTTATAAGCACAAACCATTGATTGATATGCAAATAAGTAAAGACAATTTTGACTTTATTTTATTTTATCCTTGACTTTATTACAGCAATGTCATGCTCTTTTATATTAATTAGAGTAACTGGAGCTTGTATCCTACAGGACCCATGGGAAGCCTGGAGAGACTGTGTTGGTCCATGGTGCAAGTGGAGGGGTGAGTCTGGGGCTGGCAACATTTTCATTTAACAAAGAGTGTAACATTGCCATGTATCTACATGTATGTAAAACCCTGGGCCACATCTGTGGTTGTACTACAAATCTGAGTCAATATAGCACAAAGTGCCACACACACACAGCTCTATTTTTTCCTTCGGGTTAGCTTAATTTTCCTGATAGATCACTAGTATTGTTAGCTCAGTTACATGTTATGCCAGTTTGCTGCATAAAAGACTTTCTGTCTGAAAATTTGGCACATTATGAGCACTGGTCTACCCTTTCTTTCCATGTACATTTTGTATAATGTATTTGTGACACTTTAAAAGGCTGCTGGCATTTTCTGTGACCTATTATTCATTCATTCATTCATTCATTCCATTCATTCATTCATTCATCCTACCTTTCTTTCCTGCTATGATTTAGGTTGGGTTGGCTGCCATTCAGCTGGCAAAGGCTCATGGGATGGTTGTCATGGGAACGGCAGGCAGCCGTGAGGGGATGGAGCTGGTGAGGCAGAACGGAGCAAAGCACGTCTTCAACCATCGGGAGGAGGGGTACACCGACAAGATCATGGTAAGGTGTCTTAAAGTCATGGTAAAGACTTACTTTACTTACTTATTACCCTTAATGCCAGTCCCGACATGAAGGGCAGTAACAAAAGCTCTCCAGTTCCTTGTGTCTTGGGCTGTCTTGTTCTCTGGATGCAATCCCAAGTGTGGTTGAAGCTCTTTTGGTATAGACACTAATCTAAAACTCTTTTTGTATTTACAGGGTTATGAAGCCCAACACTCACACATGAAACTGCCTTTACTATTATGATAACATGTGTTCAAATGCAAAGAAGTGTACTCTACTTACTCCAATTCTCAATGGTTGCTACTTAGAAATGATTTATTGCTTTTAGATGCAAACAATGAGGTTCTTTGCCACCTTTTGTGATTTTTTTAGATAATACATGTACAAGTGTTAAAACTGTTCTTTTATAACAACAAGCAACCCTGTCATGTTTACTTGTGCAACAATTTAAGCCATATCTTTATTCTGAAGGCAGCTACTGCAGAAGTAGGAGTGGACATTATCCTGGAGATGTCTGTTATTGTGTTTTTTTGTTTGTTTGTTTATTTGTTGTGCAGGCTGCGACAGCCGGAGTAGGAATTGACCTGATACTAGAGATGTTGGCAAACGTGAACCTGGAAAAGGATTTGGAGCTTCTGGCCAGGCACGGGAGGGTGGGGGTGAGCTATGTCCTGTCATTGTTTTTTACTTAGACTTAGACTTAGACTTAGACTTAGACTTAGACTTAGGAGCTCCTGCATTTCATGACACATGAGGCAGTCAAGGTACTAGTATTCCAGCTTGCTCTGTCTACAGCCAGCCTCAAGGCTTCCTTCCAACTCTTATCTGCAATTGTTTTTTGACAACTGTTTTTTTGTGTAAAATTTGAAGAAAAAATGCACTGTTAGGGTAGATTGTGTTCTTGATAAATGGTTTCTGGGTCTTGACAATGTATAAATCCTCTCTGAAGCAACTTAATGAATATCAGACAGATTAGTATATACTTGGATATGTATGATGACATACCTAACATCATATTGAAGTGATTTGTCACTACTCTCATTGACAGTACGTCTTTTCTATGTAGAGATACATGCAAAATGTTTTCTTTTTTTCTGCAACAGTAAATTCTTTACAGGATTTGATGAATTAAGAAAAAGAGATACACAAAGGCTGAATTTCTATGAGTAACTCTTTTTAAGATTTCTTTAAGTTTCTGTATTTTAGTAAAGTGTCGCCATGTTCTTTAGGTTATCGGCTCTCGAGGTCGGATAGAAATTAACCCTCGTCTGCTCATGACTAAGGACTCGTGGGTAATCGGTGTCTTGGGGGAGTCAGAGGTGAGTCAAGGTCACGGGCAGATGGGGACCATCTCAAATGTCGTGGATGTTTCATGTGCAACAAAGGAAATTTATTTGTTTCAGATTTCGTAAGATACAAAACTCGGATATGGAATATATGATGAAGTCCATTGTTTTAATGGCTACAAACATCATGACAGGAATGAAAATTCCATGCTGCATAGAACAGTACTTTCTGAATTGGAATGCAAAGCTACACATTTGGCCACAAGTAGAAATACGTTTTACAAGGTGTAGAGCTTCATATCCAACAAAGGAAATTCAGCTGGAGGTCCACTTCGAGCACGTTAAAGAACCTGCACCACACTTATGGAAAAGAGTAGGGGTCTTCCTACTGTAGGTGTAGCAAACCTTACAGTCTTGTGTATTTCTTACTTTCCTTGCTTGGAGTCCTCGGTCTTATGAGGGTTAGCATGTATCCATGAAGAAGAAGCTTTAGATTTTTCGAATTCCCAATGTCTTTTCACATTTAAAGGGTCCAATACTACATTAAATGAATTTTGAATTTCCTTTGTGGCCGGGTACATCCACACTTTTGAGCCATGGCAGCTGTATGTGTGGTGGTGGGAAACAGTGTATGTGTGCCGTTATGCCCAGGTTGTAGGGAATAGGGGGCCGACCACGATCAACGCACGTGCAGCCATGACCAAAGAAACGTCCATCATAGGCGTCATGTTGTACCACATGGATGCGGTATATGTCGCTTTGCCTCTTCCTAAGGGCAAAATACAATTTTTGCACATTTGAACTCATGCAGATGCTGTTCGATTTGGGTAAATCACTCATTTTTTTGGTAGGTTCACTGCAAATTGTGAATGTTGGGATGAAAATGTAATTTTGAAGTCCAGTCAGCCAATCCTGTATCACAGGTTTGCAAGCTGTCTATTGTCTGAAATTGTATTTTTCATAACATCTGCTCTAAACCTGCCAAAAATGGAAAAGTTATCAAAAGTGTTTGGGGGTTTAAGGGTGCAAGCATTGAATTTTGCCCACACCCTTTGGTGTTTACTGCTTTTCTGTTTGTTTGTTTTTTCTAACATAGTAGACATATTGTGTTGTTGTGTTGCTCATTGTGTGCCATCTATTTCATTACAAGGATAGATAAATACACAACAAGAACCCTTAGCTTTGTGTGGTTTTTAAACCTTTTTTTGTAGAAAAAAATGTAGATACACACTCTTTGCCTTTTCCATTTCTACATACATACATACATATCCAGGCTTTGATAAGTATAAATGTAGAAAAACGTGAACCTTACACATGATGTTTTTCTTATAATTCACAGAAGGAACTAGGAGAGACCGTTGCAGCCTTGTACGCAGGCTTCACCCAGGGCACCCTGAATCCAGTGGTGGGGAAGGAATATAGCCTGGAGCAGGCTCCTGAGGCTCACAAAGACATTATAGAGACCAAGTCGGCCATGGGCAAAGTAGTGCTCACCATATAAACTACATGTAGTTCTACAGTTTGGCTTAAGACTCAATAATAGTCACGATGTGAAGAAAGCTTTTTAAAAAGTTGGCCAGTTGTACACATAGTCTCATAATATAAAAAAATTCTATGGTTGTGATTTAAATGCCTTAAAGATTGTGCATTCATGAAATAGTTATGAAAAAAATGTGAAAAAGTGGAACATTTTGCCATGGGCAAATTAGTTTTCAACATATAAATGAAGGAAATTTGGTTCACTTTTTAAGATACAGCAACTATCTTTTTTTCAGATTATGATAACATTGCAGAAAATGTTTGTGCAGTGCCACTACATGATAAAATAAGTTGTGTGATTGTCTACTAGCCTGTGTTACACTATCTATGGCTGTCAGGGGCTGATTGGGCCTCCTCCCCTAGGAGTCTGACCAGTAGGAGGTCTGCCCGAAGCGTGATTTAATTAGGCTAATTATCTACCTCATCCAAATTTCAATCCTATTTGGTGAAACAAGAAGACATTGAGCTAATAATGCAATGATGTTTTTTGTCAGTTTGACTATGAATGGTTCCAATTTCCTTTTGAAAATGCTCTAAGGTGTGTGGATCACTTAGTAGTATAGTGCAATATACTATTAAGCTTGAGGGACCAGGACAAGCCGCATGGTACTATCTGGTCAGGCTTCTCCTTAACTTCAGCCAACCGTGGTTGGTTGGTGCTGGGTAGCCTCTACCAGGCTTCAGAGGCGGCTGGAAGGAGTAGAAATTGACCAAATAGACAGATAACATGCCAGGGGAGTTTGTTCGCTTGAGAGTACAGTTTGCCGCTCCCGAAGCCTGGTAGAGGCTAGGTCGGGAGAAGGTTCTGAATGTGTCACAGAGGCTTGAACCGTTCGGCCGTGCCCAGTGGATCGATGTATCCTGACACCAGATGAATTCCCCCCAAAGTGCACGGCTTTTAAGTCCTGCGTGTCGCCTGCCAGCGCGCGATTGAAGCGAACATATCGCCCAGCGCCTGCCGTCTCAGGAGAAATTAGACCCGTCCATTCATTACCGTGGGGAGGGCGAGGGTCAGGAAAGGGCGGGGCCGGGACGTGTCAGATTTACCGCCGGATCGAAATCTCGGCCGGCGGCTCGGCAGGACCGGGTCCACAGGGACAGGGGCGTCCGGCTGGGACAGACAAGTGCCCTAGTTTATAAATGGGTGGACAGCTTTATTGCGCATTCATGCCTTATAGCAAATTAAGACCTTTATTGTACATTTGGGCCACATAGGGCTAAATACAGGCAAACAAATACAAAAGAACACATGCACACACACTTACATATACACACACACACAGAGAGAGACTCAAACACATACATACACACAGAGATTCAAATACACCAGGGCCTGTCCTTGGTGCTGAACGCTATCCACACACAGACACACACACACACTCTCTCTCTCTCACACACACACACACACACATAGTAGCACACACACACATACACACACACTCACAGATGCAAGTACACCAGGTCCTGTCCTTGGTGCTGAATGCTATCCACACCAACACACACACACACAATCGTATTTTTCCGCTCTCGCTTTAGATTTGGAGTCTATAGTGTATGTCATCCACAACCTTTACTTGCTGTAGCCTAACGTACTTTAGTTATGGCTCTCCTCAAACACAGAAAAGTTAGTCTACAGTTACAGCTTTTGTAGAAGTGAAACAAGAAAGATTCACGGTTCCTGCATCTGCCAGGTGGCGGACTTGGCTCTGGTCCTGGCACAGCCGACATCACCTAACACTACACTAGATGAGAGTAGCGCCCATTCCTTAACTACCAGACAGCAGGCCACTTAATCAAGCAGACAGGACAGAAAAAGGTGAGACGAAAAGTGGAGCAAAGCCGAGAAATAATGAAGAAAACCTTTCCCTTGTTCATCAATTAAGTGCCGGAGTGGATGGAACGAGGAAAGGCAATTTTGGGGGCATGTCGGGGTGGCGTGAGTATGGGGGCCACCTCCAATCTCTACCGCCCATTTACCCGGAAAAATCACAGGCTGGCACGGAAGATCGCATGTACCGCTCCAATTTCCTCGTCGCCCTCTCTTGGGAGACGTCTTCGCCCCGGTCTTAATTCTTACCTGTCCTAAGAAGTCACGCGGTGACACGGTAAGGAGGTACTGTGCGTTCTTGGCCCGCTATTGTTCGATTTCTTTCGCGAAGCAGGTAATCTCCAGGCAGATCTTTTGGTGGCTGCAATACAGTATCAAACTGGCAATACAGTATCAAACTGGCAATACAGTATCAAACTGGCAATACAGATTTAAAATTGGCAAGACAGTATCAAATTGGCCAGGCAGGATCCAATATACCACTGTTTGGCTGCCATATAAAAAAAAGATACCAGTTCAAGCTAAGAATGAAAGCTCAATAAAAACGCCTAAAAACACGTCCAAAATAAGCCGAAGCCTAAACCTTTAATCTTCAAGCAGATCTTTTGGTGGCTGAAAGACAGTATCAAATTAGCAAGACAGTATCAAATGGGCCAGGCAGTATCCAATACACCACCGTTTGGCTGGTGTAAAAAAGGATACCAGTACAAACAAACAAAAAGAAAGACAGATAAAACGACTAAAACATGTCAAAAATAAGCCGAGGCCCAAACCTCTGCTTGGAGAGTGGAACCGGTCTGTTCCTGATTTGATGGTCCGTAGAATTAATGGCGCTTAATTGACGAGATTTATCCGCACGGAGTTAAGTGGGGGTGAATTGATGGGAATCGATGGGGAGGTGTTTTAGAGAAGCGAAAATCAAATTTATAGATTTCATTTTCCTCATAATTCTTGCGGCGCACCGACGGGAGAAAGGCAGATCGAAGTTTGCAATATCGTAATGAAGAACCGAGATATGAAATATAGATATCTGTAAAGTCGGATTCATTAGCCAGAAAGGATTTATTCAGAGGACCAGGATTGACCACATTAGGTGGTATCGGATTTCGCTCTTGTTTATCGGCAGATTTTTGACAGTTTTTCAATAAAAATATCCCGGGATTACTTTGTGTGATTTCCGACTGGCGTTCGGTCCGTCCGGAAGTTCAGGAGGTCGAGAACGTCGATGGGTCGGGCGGCCCGGGTTCATAAAGCGATTTGTAGAAAAGGTTTTGGACGCGGAAATGGAGGTACATGATTTACTATAGATGCTCACTCACTCACACACTGGATGCTTCGGGAACAGGAAGTGTAGAAATGGACAAGGCAATCAGAGATGCCAGACTTTATCCCTAATTGATGCAGGTCAGAAACACACGCAGTCACTCACACACACAAACATACATACACACAAGCACACACTGGATGCTTTGGAAACAGAAAGCTGTAGAAAAAGGACAAGGCAATCAGAGATGGCAGACTTCATCCCCACTTGATGCGGGTCAGAAATAAAAGTAAAGGTAGTTCCATGGCCTTTTTCACCTCGTAGGGGCAGTGGGTTGTTAACCCACTGTGTCTAGGACATGGTATTGGAAGGCAGGGCCCATCCCTCTCCTTCCACCACCTTTTACCTCAACAACCAAAGCCAGGTACCCATTTTACACCTGGATGAAGTGAAGAAAATTGTGCCTTTTCCAAGGACACAATGTCTATCCAGGAATGCAAGGAATCGAACCCGTGACGTCTCAAGCTGATGTTAGCTAGCCTAGCCATTCGATGCTACGATGAGGCGCAAAAAGAAAGTACTTGCGTTCCTTGAGGGTAAGAGAAAGTCGCGCATGTGACTTTTAGGCCACGCCCACCTTTCTTTACAAATCAATTCGAGTTTAAGTTAAATTTGAGTCAAAATTGACGCACGAACACGCCCCGAACACTGCTGACCTATTGAAAGCGCAGGCAAATGAACTCTGTGGTGGCCTACTTCCATGGTATATGAACTTCCCTATTTGGCTTAGTTTTACTATTTTTTCAGTCAGGATTCAAGTGACAAATCTGGTGGAGGCTAGGGTTTATGTGGCAAGGTGATCTTGTACTTAGGGTTGTTGACTTAGAATCTAAAGGTTCTGGGTTCGAATCCCTAGCAGGTCCCAGTGTTGTGCCCTCGGAGACGCACTTTACACTTGTTAGGTATCATGCACTCCGATCCCACGAACATAAGCTTTCTATAAAGTCTTAATCTAATACAAATATGTGAATAGTGAATGAAAGATTACCATCATACGTTTGAACTTTTATTGCATAATAAAATTGCATGTATATATTACGTAATGAAATTGCAGGTATATGATACATACGCAAAACGTTCTAACTCTATATACTGATTACACACATCATAATTGTCTTAAAGACTTTGAATCTAGAAAATCTACGCCAAACGTACTATTACTACGTATTGCACTTGATTGCCTTGTTTGGAACAGCGTATATCATGTTTGTATCGTCAGTTGCTTTATTTGCTTAGAGCATAGTTCGTAGTAATCGTATTTCTTAAACATAAGATAACAACTCAGCTTTCTCTACGATAACAACCTAAAGTTCTCAAACAATACTCTAGAGGATCTAATAACTGCCTTTTTTCTTTATAACAACGTAGATTTCTATGGTAACAGCCTAGAGTACGGTTATAACAACCTGGAGGTCTTCAATAACAACCTGAAGTTCTCAAATAATAACCTGAAGTTCTCCAATAAGAACCCATGGTTCTGCAATAACGACTTGGAGGTCTCCAATAACAACCTGGAGTTTTCCAATAACAACCTGGAGGTCTCCAATAACAACCTGGAGGTCTCCAATAACAACCGTTGTTGAGAAAGGACGTCGTATATTGTTCAACAAATCAGCAAAACTTTGTATTTACAGGCGCGCAGTTACACAAAGCATACATTACACATCATGCTCCTGAACTAAAAAGAAATTGGTACATATTTGCTTGCCCTTGGCAGCTTACATGTACATTGCAGTGGCAGTGTGACAAATCAAAAACTGTGGCTTATGTCGATATGCTAATACAATTGTAACACTTTAAGTTTTCTTTTCAAGATTGCACATTTACACATATAAAACAAACACAAACGAATATTAATATTACGCCTGAAATTATAACATTGGTATATCAAAAGCCGTACTGCAAGCGCTGATTACATAAAGTCAAAAGCGATGCTATTTTGCACGAACATATTACACATTGAGATTGCATTTATACAAGTTACCTTTATATAAGCAGTAATAAATTAGTTCATTCCAACCAGCGTGGCTGCATTTGCGAAATCAACCCAAATTTATCTTAACACTATCCAGTTAAACTGTCCGCCCAAGAAGTGGCTGTTTCGAGCTCACAACTGTCCATCTGTTTTGCTTAAATAGCCCATAAACTAACTGGCAGGGCCTAGGGCCCATGGTATCCAGAACCGTGCCTATCTAGTTCTATGCCTGAATAGGTTAGGTTTAGGATCAGGCACGGTTCTGGATGGTCTTCGCGTATCCGAGAACGTAGATTTGCCCCCAGGCATAGTTCTGGATACGTGTGGACCATCCAGAACCGTGCCTCGTGTTTCTGGATAAAGCACGGTTCTGGATACGACATGACTCCTTTTCCAGTTCTGACCTAAGCATTTGTACCCGAAGTTGATTTCTACACTCCCCCTTTACTGCGCATGCACGGGGATGTCCGCCGCGGGGCTGACGTGCCGCGCATGCGCAGGCGGCGGCGGGACGTTGTGCTGCGTCTCCCTGTGTCTGCGCAGGTCCACCTTGCGTTGGAAGGCGCGGCCGCAGCTGTCGCAGGCGAAGGGCTTGAAGCCGGTGTGCTTGCGGGTGTGGGTGATGAGGTTGGACGACTGGCTGAACGCCTTGCCGCACACCAGACACTTGTGAGGCTTCTCACCTGGAAGGACACAGACAGAGAAACATTTAGTGCATTTAGTTTAGTACAATTTCATTCATATCTATATAACAGTTATGTCCGGACACCGCACACCAGATACTTGTGGGGCTTCTCACCTAGGAGGACACAAAGCGAGCACACCGTGGGCACATTTGGGCATTCTTTAGAACCCTAGAATCATGTTCGTTCTGATGATGACGCAATTCGAACCGAACGTGTGTTCCAGTTGGGGTCACCTGCGGTCACTAGCTTACAGTAAACCTGCGTGTAAAAACATGATTAGATTTAAGGTCTTTATCACAATAACGATTCGCATGATCGTTAAATAGAGTTAAAACTTAAAATATTTTGTGTATGTAACAAAGGATGAGAAGGAGGAGGAGGAGGAGAGGGAGAGAGAGAGAGAGAGAGAAAGATGACACGGTAGTCAAATATGGGCATTCTTTAGAACCCTAGAATCACGTTCGATCTGACGTAATTCGAACCGAACGCATGTTCCATTTGGGGTCACCTGCGATCTCTGTCTAGTGAAAAAGGGGCCTAAAGAGGCCAACAAAAAGATGTTCAAAGTCAAGCCAACGTTTTACATCTACTTTAAGTGTAAGTTATAAGTTCCCAGCCGTTCCTGCCCTACAGATCCCCCAGCAATCCCGCTAATTGCCTGGAATGGGCCCGTCAATGCCCGTTCCTGATAGCAACACGCCTCGCTACATAAACCCGCGCCGAAAGCAGACCTTTTATCGCCGGGTTTTGATGGGAGATGTCGCGGCTATGGCCGTAATTAAATTGTGGCCGGGGTGATAGATCCCTCCCGTTATTGCGGCCGATTGAAAGATTCGGATTTTAGTGATTTTCGGTTCCCTGAAGGGTGATTTCGGGAAGTGCGGATGGATATTGATTAGTGGCGGGAGAGATGGGGCGGCGGGCCCGCCCGGGGGAGCAGTACTGCCCGTGATAAAGAGAGATGAGCTGTTTATCTGTTAACGATGCACAGAGACGTCTATCAAACCCGCACCAAGGGGTCAAGCTGGGAGTTAGAGTGGATAAACTATTGTATCCAGACCCGTGCCTATCTAGTTCTATGCCAGAATGAGTTAGGGTTAGGATCAGGCATGGTTCTGGATAACCTCTATCGTATTCAGGACCGTGCCTGTCTAGTTCTATGCCTGAATGGGTTAGGGTTAGGATCAGAAAGGGTTCTGGATAGTCTCCGCGGATCCAAGAACGAAGATTAATGCCTAAGGCACGGATCTGGATACAACAGGATCTAGGAGCTTATGGCGTCAAACCTTTTCACGTAAAAGAACCCAACACACTTATCGATACGAGCAAGGAAGGTCCCATGTGCTTGGAATTCATTCTATTCTAGCTCCAGTTCGCTCCTCTGATCGATCGCATCCAAGCTAAACAACAACAAAATACCCCCCGACCGAAACCTCTGCTTGTAGAGTGGATCCGAACCTTTTGAGTATCCAATATGCCACGTATGGCCGGCTGGCGAAAGTAAAGATACCGGTACAAAAACAGAAAGCCCGATAAAAACGCCTAAAACACGTCAAAAATAAGCTTTATAAGCCGAAGCCTAAACCTCTGCTTGGAGAGTAGCTCCGGACCTTCCGATCTCCATTTCCCGCCTAATTGTGCCCCGGAGACCCGCCGGTCCAACCGGAGATTGCAAACAATTTCGGCGGTTTTGATTTCGCAGCTCCGCCGGGATGGATGGAGCCATTTGAATATAAATAGCTGCATAAGCAGAGATTTTGGGTCGGAGGATCTGAGGAGGAGTCAGAGTTTAAGTGTTGGGGGCAAGGGTCACTTAAAGACCCCAGACGCTTCCGTCACACATGGCCGGTCATGGCCTCCCGACCTTCTCCGGACCATAGTTGGGAGTTAGTCGTAAGGGTACATGTATCTGTTGCGCCAAAAAGCAGTTACTCGAGCAACTGGATATGATTTTGGAAACGGTTTCCAAAATCATATCCAGTTGCTTGAGTAACTGCTTTTGGGCGTATCTTATTACCTGGATGTCTAACCTTCACCAACGTAAGGGTATCTGTTGTTGGGAGTTGGTCGGCAAAATTGCCTATATTGGTATTTAAAGGTGATCTTCGGCAGCCGACTATAAAGTTTGAACATTCAAAAAAGTCGGGAAAGTCAAATTGTTACGAACTTTTCTACGATGCTTTTTTTAATGAGCCAAAATCCCAATGTGCCACACGTAATATGCAAAATCTTGTATCTCTAACCTTTTACGACTCCGTGTACCCCGTGGGAAAGAACACGGTGGTCACATGTGGGCATTCTTTAGAACCCGAATCGTGTTCGGTCTGACATAATTCGAACCCGGAACGGTGTTCCATTTGGGGTCACCTGCGGTCATTTACAGAGAGAGAAACAGTGTAGTACAATGTCATTCATATTCATATGATCCGTAGACCATATTATATTCTGAACTAAAAAATGTGCCACACGTAATGCAAAATCTTGTATATCTCTGAAACATTTTACGACTGAGTGTAACCCTCCGCCGGACCTAACCACCCGTAATAACACTTCTCCCCAATCAGGGCGCCAAATTACGGTGAACTATCGGGGCGGGTATTAACGCGTCATGGGGCCATGCAGGACTTAATCACGGCATTCAATCACGGGGAACGAGACATGTACTGTTAGCTGGAACAAATCTCACTTATAAACATAGAAAACCTTCTCCCAAATGCTGAGTGCTGAGCAGAGAAAGCAGTATGAACCATTTTCTTAATCACGGCATTCAATCACGGGAAACGACCCACGTACTGTTAGCTGGCAGAAATCTCCCGTATAAACATAGAAAACCTTAATCTCCAAGCCCATATTTTGGTGGCTACAAGACAGTATCAAATTCGAAAGACAGTATCAAATACGCAAGACAGTATCCATTCGCGCCCGATGTTTGGCTGGCGAAAAAAAAGATACCAGTACAAAAACAAAGCCCTATAAAAACGCCTAAAACACGTCAACAATAAGCCAAAGCCGGAACCTCTACTTGAAGAGTAAGGAAACATTGACAGACAGAAAGTGTTGTAATTTACGCTCTTTCATTTCATTTCAGCATCTTCAACTTGTCTCAACCAGACTCCTTTGCAGGCTGAATAAATAGTAGAAATATATATTAATCGGTCAAAAAGGTGATATAATTGGCCAGGGGAGTCCGGCCATAGAAGGACACAAGTTGGCAGAGTCTGGTGGAGACTAATCTTCAACATCTTCATCACGAAAGAACCCGTAGACAGTTGCCTTCCAAGCAGATGTGGGAAGGAGGGTTGACATCGGTTCCCATGGCAACAGTTCCATATAAATGCAGGGTGACGCCCCCATGGCATGTAATAGCGCCCGATTCATCAGAGAGCTACACGCGTCAGAACGTGATGAGACTATCGCACGCAACCCCGACACATTTCTGACCTCAAAGCAGATCTTTTGGTGGCTGCAAGACAGTTTTGAATTGACAAGACAGTATCAAATAGGCAGGGCAGTATCCATTTGCAACCCAAAGCTGGCGAAAAAAAGACACCAGCACAAAAAGAGACCCCAATAAAAACGCCTAAAAACACGTCAAAAATAAGCCGACACCTGAATCTCTGGAGAATAACACATTTCTACACACTACTACTCTAGCAGTCTAAAACCTGAACCGTATGGGTAAATAAAAAAAAATACTGGATATCTTGGTGAAGTACAATAAACAAATACTCATTAACGTCATTATATAAACGTCATTTCCTTGCTGTAAGCTGAAATCTGTGATCTGTGATCTTTTAGCTACGCTACAAACTCGCTGTTTCTTTCAAGCGAACGTCTGATTCTTGAAACTATCTAGCCGTCCCGGGACAAGCACAGCTTCACCACCCCCAAATCGCCGGCAATTTGGGCCAATTTTCACCGCGGGGCTTCTTCAATCACTGGGGCTAACTCGTGAGCAAGCGGGACTGACTAACCTGCAAGCAGACGTAAGGAAGGGTCCAGGTCTTTTTCGGGGCTTTTCGTCTGTTTTACGCCTGTTTTTCGTCTGTTTTCCGTCTATTTTTCACGCCTGTTTTTCGCCTTTTTTACGCATTTTTCACGCCTGTTTTACGCCTTTTTTATGCCTGTTTCACGCCTGTTTTTTGACTGTTTTTCGCCTATTTCACGCTTGTTTTTCACCTTTTTCACGCTTGTTTTACACCTGTTTTTTTACTATTTTACGCCTGTTGCTCATGTCTAAGTATCTCCTGCCTAGGAGAAGACGAACCGTTAAAAATACAGTAATAGAAAAATAGTACTAGATATTAAAAAAAAAAGCAGGTGCGAAACACCTAAAACTAGTCTGGTCCATAATCTGCGAGCAGATCTTTTGGTGGCTGCAAGGCAGTATCAAACTGATAGGACAGTATCCATCGGCTGACGTAAAAATAGATAACAGCACAAAAAAGACAGCCCGATAAAAACTCCTAAAACACGTCAAAAATAAGTCGAAGCCTGAACCTCTGCTTGGAGAGTACCGCATCTTTACAACTACTTGGGATAACTGCCTTCGCGCGTGCCGACAGACCGTGCTATGGCAGCCCTGATCACCTGTTGTTTATGTTTGTACTTCACGGACGCAGAGCATGTCCAAACCGCGTACGACAATCAGGAGGGAAAACAAGAAGCGACCTTCAAGTGGTTTTGTGGACAGGTGATACTAGATATGTCCTTGGATTCGCTCAGTGGGCATGGGTAACCTTGAAAATCTTGGTACGAAAGAAACGTGAGGCAAAGAATAAGAAAGAAACAAAGAAAATGAATAGGAAAAAGGAGAAATAAGGAAGAATTTGAAACAAAATATAGAGGACAAATCAGTGCGCGAAACAAAGAAAAAAGAAAGAAAAAGGAAGGAAGAAAAAAGAAGAAAAAGGACAAGAAAGAAATAGAAAAGGGAAGGAAGTAGGGGGAAAATGGCATACTATTACTAGTATATGATATATGTGTGTCAAATGATCAGAGAGGTTATATTAGGGTTGCACCCACGTCTAAGAGTTCAAGGCTTTAACTCTAAAGATCTAAGAACAGACTCGGCACTCAGCAGGTGTGTCTTTAAGGAAGGATGACCTGCCAAGGACACCTGGTTATCAGGTGTGACGATCTCAGAACTTCTGTTTCCCCGCTACAACAGAACACGGCACAGATATGCCAGGTATGCTGTCAGCAGGTGCGAACATTTATTGGGAGACGCTGACACTTTGGAGGTACAGCCTCCAGAATCGCGAAAAACGCGTTAATCCAGTTTCAGATTTAAAAAAAAACGTTTTTTCTTCTTTCTACTTGTTGTAGTAGGACCCTAGGAAGCAGAGACAACTGGGATATACATGTTCAACTTAACCTCGGTCTTTTTGATGCGTGAAATTGAACAGTGAAGCATGATTTTTTTAAAGGTTCCATCTTAACCTTTTCTAGTAGCACTAGTGTGCAAGTTTGGTGAGCGAAAGAAAAATGCCCAGTTGCTACGAATATAATACAAATTATGCTCACATTTATGCTTGATGCCCCCTTGATATATTATCATTTTGGTTACTCTGTATCTGTATCTGTATAGCCGGTATAACCGCCCTGTGGCGTAACACGCCAACCATCCTATTCTGTTCGTTTTGATACATAGCTCAACGAGTTAAAGAACGAACGTTGTGCATCCGATTATAAAATCAAGGGTGACAAAAATCCAAATTTGGTCCCTCAACAGTCGCTTATATAATAGCGATCGCCGTCTAGTGGGAAGGTGGGCCCTAGTTCACCTGTTTACCCAGGTAAAACAAAGGTGTTTTATCGTCTCGGGCGTATCACCTGTGCCGTTCGTGTGTACTGTACCGTGCTAACACGTGCTGAGTGACAAGTGTCAACAAACAAGCTATCGGCCACAAGCGATCTTAAGGGGCCGTCACATTGTGCGAAAATCGACGAGTCGGCGAGCTCTAAACGACATTTACGTCAGTAGTACGCCCGATGTTTCGTCGAGCATCGCGCGAATTTTAGGGATCGCCGGCGATTTTTCAAGGAGTCGGCCGAAGCTCGCTGACACGCGAAACGTCGCCTAATTTTTGAGGTCATAGCTATAGATGTATTCCCATGCGATTGCCCGAGCCTCGCTCCATGTGACGGGGACGATTTTTAAGTCAAAAATACGCGCCATTCTCGGTCGATCTAAAATCGGGCGACCTTTCGGCGATCAACAAATACGGCCGAAGCTCGTCGACAATGTGACGCAGGCATAACGCGTGCTGAGTGACAAGTGTCAACAAACAAGCTATCGGGCACACGCGGTCCGAACTCAGACAAAGGGACGGGAACGATTCACACTCACTTGGTAACTGATCACCGCTTGTACACTCTGTCCTGATATCAGCTTTCAAACGGGTTATCTCAAGGCATTTCCAGTGGAAATATTGGGAAAGGAAGGAAGGAATGCAGTAAAATGGAATGGAATGTGGAAAGACAGACGGAAAAGGCAACTGCATATACGGACAGGAGAATAATTGTTATGAAAAAAAAATGATATATAATTGATTGAGTGGGTCAGTCTGTGATTGATTAATTGATTGGGTGAGTAAGTGAGTGAGTGAGTGAGTGAGTGAGTGAGTGAGTGAGTGAATGAATGAATAAATGAAGGAAAGAAGAAAAGGAGGAAGGAAGGAAGGAACAAAGGAATATATAGACGTTAGAGGAAAGCTCACCTGTATGTATGAGATAGGCGCGTGTGTCAGAGTGAGTGAGTGTGTGAGTGAATGGATGAATGAGTGAATGAGTAGTGAGTGTATGTTGGAGGAAAACCAGACTCTCACCTGTGTGTATGAAGGTGTGTTTCTTCATGTCTGACTTCTGGTGGAACCTCTTGCCGCAGTACTGACATGGGTACGGCCGTGTGTCGGAGTGGATGAGGAGGTGAGTAGACAGGGTGGAGGACCGTTTGAAGCACTTCCCGCACTGCTTGCACTGGAAGGTTCGCTCCGTGGTGTGCACAGACCGGTGCTGGTCAAGACTCACCGCGTGCCCGAACGTCTTGTCACATACCTGAAGGGACGACATTAAGGAACCGTGAGCAAGCGGGGAAATATACAAGAATAGCAAGTTTCTGAATGTCTTGTCGTGTCTGAATGCCTTGTAGCACACCTGAAGGAACAACGATAAGGAACCGTGAACAAGCGGAGTCATTTACAAGAACAGCATGGAGGAAGGGTCTAACTGGAGCTGTGCCTTGTAGCACACCTGAAGGAAATATAATACAAGTCTTCAGGACGCATGTCCAAATGCCTTGCCGCACACCTAGGGGAACAACATTAAAGAATCGTGAACAAATCAGCAAACCAAGAAAATGTAGGGAGAAATCTTAAGGAGAGGAGACTCGGATACTTTGTCGAACGTCTTGTCGCATACCTGAAGGAAGAATATTAAGGAACCGTGAAGAAAGAAAAACATACGTACATTTTCAAGAACAGGTATGGAGAAAGGGCCCAAGTCATGGTGCAACAGAAAGTGTTGTCAAACACTTAAGTATGAGGCTAGGAAGTTCTAGGATCAATGCAACCAGTCAGCTTATTCGTCGAAGTCGTCTTTGATATCTCAAACTTTCTCTTTTCTACTCTATCGCTTTCTATGTTGACAAGAATTTGTATTGTGTTATTATACTTTCTAAACCACCATGTCTAACATTAGCTCATGTTATGCTCAGTGATATGCTTGTATTCTTTGTTTAATTTGTTGGTGTACATTTTCCTTATCGTCATGTAGGTATGTTCCATTTCCTTATCGGCTCGACAGTGAACAACATAATGTATACAACATTCCTCCCCTGCTTTCAATGAAATGAAACATGCTGTTAATGAATAGCTAAATATGGGGACTGATGAATAAATAATGTGAGTGGATTGGAAAAAAAAATGAACGAGAAACTATTCACACATCAAAACAAGATACGAACTACCCAGAAAAAGACAGCTTTCCTATGCCAGGGTCATATACATGAAATGTGTCGCAGAATCATAATATCGTCACGAAAAATGAAACTAAAGATATGAACGCTTGCCTAATTTAGGTTGTAAAATTGTAGACGATATTACATGTCCTGACAATGTAGCTTTTTATGTGTACAAACTATCTCATTTGATGGCGGGTCCCTTGGGGAAAGGTGGGCTAAGATACAAGAACTACTACGAAAAACAGAACTTTGTAATGCCTGTATAATAACGTATAATCTTGATACCTTCGTTGAAAATAAAACTGAGCAAAACATAAGAATGCTTGCCTACTGTAGGTTGTAACATTTTGGACGAGCTTACATGTCGTGACAATGTAGCTTTTTATGTGGACAAAATATGCCATTTGACTGCGGGTCCCTTGGGGGAAGGCGGGCGACACAAACCACCGCTGTAATGTCCTGACAAATGTACCTGACGTACCTGGCGGGTCTTTTCATTGTGACGAACCAGGATCATTATCTTGGCAGTCTGGGTACTTCATATCGCGTTAACGTGACGTACCGTACATACGGTAATATACGCGAAATATATAATACAAATATATCATAATTTGTCATGCCCGAAAGCTAATTGCATGCACAGTACATGGTCACAGAAGTAAGGTAAAGCAATAGGGAACATACAACTACTGTCTGATCAACTCATGCTATGTTTGCTATTATGGGGTTTGACTTTTTCTTTGAAGACAGTGGATAATGAACTGACCCACGTTCTGCATAATGAGTGGATTTTTTTTTATCTTAGTGGAAACGTCATCTTTTGGTGATATTTCTAAATGGTAAAAGGATATATTTCTTTTATTGAAAAATGCATTGACAATACATAGTGCTGACACACTCAATGCGTTGACTTGCCGCCACCGAAACAAAGGACAATACATGTACGTAGACACAAAGTAAGCAAATAAATTATGCAACTATAAATTAAGCACTATGAAATGAACAAAGGTTTCCAAGTCTATCGAGACTGGCAGGGCGATGTTGAAAAATTAGTTGTTACGAAAGCCTTTGGTGTCAGCGGGAAGGGCCGAAAGTTTGCAAGGTGATGAGCCAACCTCCTATTCCCGCAGACATGAAAAAGGACAGAGACGAACACAAAAGATGCAACAGTCATCAGTTTAAACTCTGAGCTCCACCATAGAGGAATCTAGCTCAAAAACATTTTGCTACTGGGAACTAAAAAGAAAAAAAACAACTAAAGGGTCCCACAAAAATTGCAGCATCCCCAGACTGGGGAACTGAACTAAAGCATTCTCAAAACATTTTGACGAAGGAACTTTAAAAAAAAAACCCTTAAAATTGTAGTCAGGTAGAAACTAGTCTAAAAGTATTCCCTGTGTGAGTTGTTTACAGACAACCGAGCCATGTTAGCGGTCCGCGTATCAGGGCTCGCGGGAACGCCGTCAGCTGGTGAGCCGCGCGGCCAGGGACATGTCGGCGTCGGCGTCCGGCGCACAGGTATGGCACAGGTGTTTACTCACCTGCGTGCGTGCGTCAGAATGCCGTACAGACGATAGCCTCGGTAAAAGGCCTCGCGGCGGGCGTGCAGGTATGGCGTTTGTTTACTGAGGGATTAGGCTATCTAGGGACGAAACATTGCTTTGTACAGCTGGCATAATCTCCAAGTAGATCTTCATTGATGAGGTAAGACTCCAGTGTGGCCGAGTGCTGGTGTTTCGGATTTCGCGCCTCCAGGAAAGCTCGGAAAGTTGGTGGCTGCAAGACAGTATCATATTGGCAAGACGGTATCATTGGCAGGGCAGTATCCAATACGCCACCCGAAAAAAAAGATACCAGTACAAAAAGCCAGACAAAACCGCCTAAAACACGTCAAAATGAGCCGAAGTCTAAACCTCTGCTTGTACAACTGGTAGGCTTAAGAAACGAGAAGAAGTTGAACCTCTACATACTAGTATATATTACCCCTTGTAGATGTAGTAAGATACCAGGGTCTTGTATCACTGTATTTGTACGTAGAATTGCTTTATCACCATGACCTGTACTTAGCTTGTAGAAGCATAGACGTACAACATTTATTTCATTCACTGTAAGAGCTCTTGAAGTTGGACAATATCCGTTTATGGCAGTCTTCTGCCCTGACTTTGGTGACAACACAGCTGGTGGATTTAGATTTGGAAAATTATCAGGCCGAAAGATCCGACCACTCCGCACAACATGTTTGCTATCAAACACTGGTCGTTCTAAATTTAGGAAATCATTATTCACACTGAAAAACTGCTGGCGGCCTCACATAGTAATCTGTACATGTCACTGGCAGCATGGAGTGTGACACGTGAAACAATACGCTTCTTTCGTCGGTAACGGTTAGACATCCAGGTAATAAGATACGCAAAGAAAACAGTTACTCAAGCAACAAGCTTGAGTACCTGTTTTTTGGAATACGCTTCTTTCTATAACTTTTGTTCTGTGACAATCAATATATCCAGTTGAATTATATATATGATATTATGAAATTTAATAGGACCACAGTTGGCGGCTCTAACTAAATATCATAAATGCGTTCCACTTCCACTTGAACATTCGTCTGTAGATCGTCCTACGATTAATTAGTATTGTAATGTCGCAGGTTCTTCAAGCAGGCTGTGACAGAACCAACTGCTGACAACGATCTAGGACAGTCGTTTCGGTTTCGACAGCAAAATTTTGTAGATATCCTAAGAACGCTCTCAATTTACAATCGTACGACGGTGTCCGGGCCCTTAAATACTAGCCCCGGGAGCGGCAAACTGTACTCTTTAGCGGACTAACTCCCCTGGCATGTTATTTATCTGTTTGGACAATTTCTACTCTTTCTGCCCGCTTCCCAAAGCCTGAGAGGGGCTACTTCTGTATCTGTATCTAAAAAGCCGGTATAACCACCCTTCGGCACAACTCACCAGCTTCTCAGGCACGCGGCGCGGCGGCAACTGGCTACATTACACCGAACGACCTGTTACACCTAACCTTTGAACGTCTAACTCTAAACATTGTTTAAAACTAGCTATCTAGTGACGATACCTCTACTGTACTTGGTGGCAGCGAATCCCACTTAAATACCAAAAGGGTTTAGAAAAGTAGAACAAAGGGAAAACGTTTCCTACCTCGCAGGCGAACGGCCTTTTCCCCGAGTGGGACCTCCTGACGTGGACCTCCAGCCCGTGAGGCGTGCTGAACACCTTCTTACACTTCACGCACGAGAACGAACCCGTCAGAACCGTCGGGCGCTTCTGCTTGTCCGCCGGCGGGGCCTCGGCGTCCTCCCGCCCGCCCACGGACACCTCCAGCCGCCCGTCCACGTACTCCGAGTGGGAGGTGGGGGAGGGGTAGCCTCCCGGGGGTGGGGAGACCAGACTGGTCTCCAGCTTCAGCAGATCGTACCTTTGAACAAGAACAATGTAGCGTTACACTCAAATTACACATTTAATTTTTTGTTTCAAAAAGAGAGAAGAGATATTGTAGATATAGACGTAATATAGTCATGTAGTACTTCTTACTTCTACAGTATATCTCGGTCATCTAACATAGTGCATTTGGCCCTTCGGCGTAACACACCAGCTTTGCAGGCACGCGGCGCGGCGGCAGCTGGCTACATTACACCGAACGACCTGTTACACCGAACCTTTGAACGTCCTGTATATCTGTAGAACGTACCTCTTAAAGGCGCTTTGTCTGTTGGTGTCGCCGAGGTTGAGTGCGGTGGTGTGACGGTGGTGGGCGGCGGATAGAGGGAAGTCCGACCGAAAGATGGAGCGGTCCAGGTATGGGGACGGCGTCGGGCGGACCAGGTCCCCGTCACCGAAGAGCCTGGGGAAGCCGTACGGCCAGGCCGCGCTCATGTCCCGTACGCAGCCTAGAGAGCTCCCGGGGACGCCCTCCATCACTGCTGCAGCCGAGATGGAGAAAGAAAAAAATTAAGTACGGAAATCAGAAATCGATCGCAGTAAATCACAGTCCGTACAGGCTGGCGTCATATTCACCAGATTAGCTCCTGATTTCAATTTTCAATGGAACGGTTATTTGCAAGTGTAAATTTGCTGCCCTAACTGCTACTGTGTGTGTGGGCGATGTTTACACGCGTCATGCCACAGTCACTACGGGACCTGCATTCATCTAAATGAATATACATTATACGGTGTGTTTGGATACGTAACCATAGCGTTCTAACACCTCGGAATCAGAACTAGTCAGTTGACATTACCGGTATGCTATTTTTTTTAAATAAGGATATTTTTAACCAATCTTACCTGTAGGACGAGTTGGTGAGAGCTGCGGTACGAAGGCGGAGGGTTCACCGGACCACGGCTGGGCCCTGGGCGGGCGGTCGCGCGTGTCGGCCCGAGGGCAGGTGACGGGGTCCTCCGCTGCCGGTTTGGGCGTCTGCTCGGGCACGCTCGGCTCCACGAGTGGCGGTGCTTCAGCTGTGAAACGAAGGCAAACATTGGAGTTGTGGACAGAACCATTGCGGGGGTGTTCGTACCGGCTTCTGTCTGCGCTTTGTTCAGAAACAACACTGAAACCATCTCTATATGTATACCAGACAACAGCTTTCGGAAACTCTCTTGAACATAAACATAGACAATATGCGTACGTACACAAAAAATAGAATACCAAAGACAACATTTTTTTTATCTCCGCTCAGAAGATTGATATGCCTAGTGCATAGTAGCATGGAGAAGTGGAGATTTATTTCTTAAGGACCGAAGGATACGTTAAACAGGTGTAAATGCGTCTTAAGAAGCAGAAGCATTTGTAAGGTGTTCTTTCATACGTTCTAGTGGCACAGCATGCGGCATAGAATTCTGGCGACAGATGACGACATTCTCATGTCTATCAAATTTAACGTTTCCTGGCCCAGATAGCGGCGATTTACGCTACAAATCCTGTCTGTAACTCTTACATCTTTAAGAAAACTCTAGCAGCGAAGACGCTGTGTCTAAGACCTCCGTGGCACAGCTGAGATATGGGGGTATGACCAGCGGTCGTCCCTCGGCGCACCGCCAAACAAGTACCCTGGGAATACCCGCAATTTGCCGGCTAAAAGCGAGAGCGGTTGAGGATCGATTGAACATACGCGGGTCAGGGCAGGGGGACTGAGTGTATACCACTGCAGCAGCCGTTGCTGAGTATATCTTCAAGCAGATCTTTTGGTGGCTACAAGACAGTATCAATTGGGCAGTATATTATACGCCACGGTAGTAGTTTGGGTGGCGTAACAAAAGATACCTGTACAAAAAAGAAAGGCTAGCAAGCCGTCAAAAATAGGCCGGAGCTTGAACCTCTGCTTGGAGAGTAGTACGTGTATACTGCACCAGCCGCTACTGAGTTTATGTCCAAGCAGATCTTTTGGTGGCTACAAGACAGTATCAAAACGGCAGGCTAGGACAGTATCCAATACACCACCGTAGCAGTTTGGGTGGCGAAACAATAGATACCTGTACAAAAAAGAAAGGCTAGCAAGCCGTCAAAAATAAGCCGAACATCTGCTTGGATTGTAGGACATGTATACTGTAACAGCCGCTACTGAATGGCCATGGGTTGTTTTCTGTGTCGAGTAGGAGGAAATATCACCCGGAAAAAACGTCGCCTTCTCAATGGGAAAGTATATAAAACAGACCCTCCAGAGTCAACAACGTAAGGGTGGAATTGGCCGCAAAGATGAGGGGGGAAAACCAGGGAACCAAAATATGCCCGTCGCACCAAAACATTTCTTACAGATACACACACCAACTTTCTCAAATATACAGCTTCTTAGAACACTACAGTGATAGCAACAATAGGAAATACTAAAAGCTATACGATGTAGTGTTTGAATATGAAAACAAAGCGTTAAGGTATAGCAAGAGAGTGAAACACGTTTACGTACCACATAACGGGACGGAAAAGTTTTCCACCCTCTCCTGACCAGGCCTCCGGATCACCTGGTGTGGCTTCTTCTTCTTCACAAGAAAGGATCGCGGCATCTTCAAGGAGAGGAAAAGAAACGCTGGGCAAGACTACAAGACACAGCAAAAAAGAAATCACTCCAATCAGACCGAGTCTCTCCTGGCGTGAGTTTGCCCTCAATCTGTGGCGGGAGCGGGTGCGAGTTAACTAGCGGGTCCGGCCGCGGGGCGACTGATTATAGAGTGTGCCGTGCTGATTATGCTAATGTTCCGGGGAGGGGCGGAGCTGGGGGCGGGGCGTCGGCACAGGTACAAGGCTGGAGCGGCTAGCTACAGGTGCGATATGGTTAGATAGAGATAAAGGGGATACCTCACCATCGGTCTGTGTGTATGGTGAAAAATCACCAGTCATTGGGTAATGATATAAGTACGTGGTATAGTCCGTTTGTGCACAGTACAAATAGGTATCACTTGGCTTCAGGATATAATACAGGGACAATAGAAAACTCCCTACTATATTAATGTAACACAGGTACAGGGCTGTATGGATCGGTAAGCTATAGTATGGTTTGTTATAGATAAAATTAAGAAACATCGTCGATATGCGTGTGTGTATGTACGGGGGGGGGGGCACATGCGATATATAACAGTACAATGTATGGTCGATATAGTAGATACAATATCTGCAATATAACTCAGGTACGGGGCTGGAGCGGCTAGCTACAGGTGTGATGTGGTTAGATAGAGATAAAGGGGACCTTTCGCCGTCCTTTGGTGTGTATGGTGAAAAATATACGTGTGATATTGCAAAATATAAGGTACCCAAAATGAAACATATGTTTATAAGCTTTTAAAGCACTGTTAGATATAGAGCAAAATACAGGTGTCACGTGTTTGTGTAAAGAAAAAAAAGGGTGTCACGTTGTTTTTGTGTGTGTGGTGAAAAATCTTCACACATGGGGTACGGCGATGTGGAAATGATAAAAGAACGCGACATCGTCCGTGTGGGTATAGTGCATATATATATTGCTTCCCTTTAAGATATGATACAATAGAAAAATACCTGCAATATATATGTATGACACAAGTACGTGGCTCGATCATCAAGTTACAGGTGTAATATGATTAGATAGACATAAAGGGGTGTCACACTTACGTCGCTTTATCAGTACGCAAATAAATATGTGTTGTATTGGGATGTATTACAATAGGAAAATACCTGCAATATAGCACAGGTACAGGGTTCGATCGTAGGCCACAGGTGTGACATGGTAAGATAAAGGGAAGGGGTAATATCTATAATATGAGAAATGAACGAAGATACGATAGTGTTGTGATATACGGTTCGCATTCAGACCTACATTTTAACGACATTGTCGTCTGTGCCCTGCACAGATAATACCATTGTCCTCTCACGACACGCCCCCTCCCGTAATGTCTACTGAACCTCCCCCGGACACCGGACCAGCTGTTACAGGTGTTTTAAACCGTGACGTCATCACAGGCATGCGCACTGGCAGCTCAGCTGCGCCTGTATAACAATGCGGATTGCTTAAGACAAAAACGTATCGAAGAAAAATAGACTACTTTTTAAAAAACGAAATCTTTATTCTTCGTTCTGTTTGAAAGTAGTAGTTTTAGTAGGGCCTGGATTTTCGTCAGGTTGACGACACAAATTGGGGCCATTTGTTGTATTCAGAACTGTGCTTTATCCAGAACCATGCTAAGGCACAGTTCTGGATAGTCCACGCGTATCTAGAACCCCCCCCCCCACTTCATATTCCCCTTACTTCATATTCCCCGTGTCAAGAGTATTCAACTAAATGAAGTTGCGACACGTAAACCGAAGAGGAAGAAGAAGAAGAAGAAGAAGAAGAAAAAGGCGTGAGAGAGAGAGAATCCTACGACAAATGTGACCGCTCCTGGATAAACTATAGCCTCTACCAGGCTTCGGAAGGGGGCTGGAAAGAGTAGAAATGGGCCAAATATATATATATATAGAAGGATAACACGCCAGGGGACTTGGTACGTGAGAGAGAACATTTTCCGAAGCCTGGTAGAGGCTAGATAAACTAATAAATCAGGAACCCTACTTCAGAAATCAGGAGCACAGTCACCTCTCCAATCTACGTGAATAAAGAAACGACTCGAGTCCAAATGAAGAGAAATTCCCGACTTTACGAGGCCCGCTATACATCAATCACCGTCCCCGGCATGTAATCTTTTGTCGAGCAGCACTGTAGAGCTAATAAACACCAGTATGTAATGAGTGTATAATAGTGACGTGTACACCCATAGCACTACCGCCGCTATTGTGTGCACTGTTTACTCTAACCGGGGAAAAATCTCCATCCACGCGTACCTTACAAAGGACTTTGGAGTGTGTGTTTTGGACCGGGGAGGTAAAACTAAAGTTGGGGGGTGTTTGACGACGGTTGTCTCATCTCACCTGTCTTTTTTACCTGTCCGTCACCTGTCTCTCAACAGGTGTGAGCGGTGTGTTTGTTGTCGGTGGGCTTTGTAGGTAGGGACAAAGTTCCACGGCCTCGGTGTTTGCGGTGTTTTGTAGACACAGCGGAGCGTCAAGTTTACACAGAACCGCGGCCCCAGCGCGTGCCGGACACGCGAGTTTGTTGTCTCTCTTTTTTTTCCGTACTACCCCCCACCCCACCTACCCCTGTAGTATCCGTGCGTCGCTTTAAAGGGGTAATCTCCAGGCAGATCTTTTGGTGGCTACCAGACAGTATGGTACAAATTGGAAAGGCAGTATCATTGGTAGGGCAGTATCCAATACGTACCGTTTGGCTGGCGAAATAAGATACCGGTACAGAAAAGAAATCCCAATAAAAACGCCTAAAAAGAGATCACAAGTAAGTCAAAATGGGGAGTTGTACGGTCGCAAACTGAATGTATTCGTCCTATAGCCATGCATGTGTCCTGCAAAATTCAGCTGTCTTGTTACGGAAAAGGCTGTGTCTTAGATCCTTGTCGGCATTTCCCGAACCAGCGACTACTAGATATTTGTTCCACTGGACAGTAGCCCTGCCTCTGGACCTGACGGTTGCGAGTTCGAATCCCATATCAGTCACTCACCCGTCTTACATGTACATGCCACTGGAAAGGGTTGCAGTCCTTAGAACGGTACTTTAAACTTTAATCCACAAGTAGTACTGTTCATTGTACTTATCGAGAAAAGATGAGGGAATTTTCCCCAGTACCATGAACCTGTATATACTCTGCATATCATTCGCCTTTCACGTCACAGAGAAAGGAAAGTGATCTCGCTCCAGTTTTAGCTCACTGAAGAGCTACTCTTCCACTGGTCGTGACAGAGAAGACAGACGCTATGTACAGTATTTACAGGTTCATTATACCGGGGAAATTCCCCTAGCTCTTTTTCAACAAGCACAATGAACAGTGAAACCACAGACACTAGTTTTTCCAGCAAGCCTTAATTGGTCCACTATAGTAGTAGTAGTACTGTACAATGCACTTATCGAGGAAAGATGAGTAAATTTTCCCAGTACAATGAACCTGTATATACTCTGCATATCATTTGCCTTTCGCGTCACAGATACTAGTTTTTCCAGCGAGCCCGACTAACTAGAGATAGATTGCCAAATTTACATTTATTCTCCCCGATAAAGTCGGTCTGTTTGTCCGGGCCGTGCCCGCAATCACTGTGCCCGTGCAAACACGAGGGCAAACACGCGGGCGGAGCGCAATTGGCTGCGGGTCTGGCCTGTGGGAAGCGCCGCTTCACAAGCAGGTGCCTCCCGGCTCTTATCTCGGCTTCACCGCAACCTTTGCACCGATAAACGCAAAGAAACGGGTGCCAAATCGGGATAAAATAGCCCGACTGAAACGGGATAATACGCAGGGTAAACACGAGGCGGAAGGCGCAGAACTGGTTTTTAAAGCTGTTGTAACGCCATTATGTGGCCCACGTGCGGAACAGTACGGTGTTAAGATTTGTGCTCGAAACGTGATAGCTGTGTCTGGGACTTAGTGTTTGAAATATTGATGTCCAAGCTGTACGTAAACTTGTTTTTCTGTATCACACCATCGGAAACGGAAGTTCGCTTGCTACTTTGATGTCTTTATTTGACCAACCATTGCGTGTTTTTTTTGTTTTTGTCTTCGGGAAAGTCGCTGTAACTTTTAAGCACATGCTAAAATTGTTCTACTTTGTATTAATTAAAACTGAATGGCACAGTGACCCACGCTTGAACATAGGATACACCATAGAAGGACGGCTGCATGGTTTGGTCCTTGAGACGTTTTTTAAGGTGACAAAAGCAACGTGAAACCAAGTCACCGACTTTTTAAGGTCCCCACGACTTGATGAAACTGTTACAATAAACAAAGTTTGAGTACACACTAAGTACTAATGTCAGTATGTCCCAGAAATTGCTGGTCTGCTTTTGTATTACCCCAACATACTTTATTGGAAGTTTTGATATACTACATTTGAACGATAGGCGATGATGACAAGACCTGAATAGCGAGAGAAATGTTTTAAACATAAAGCAAACTTTGGGATATCTTACAGTTACATCACCACTCTGCGTTGTACAGAAAGCCTTTTATGGTACCCAGTTCCTTGCTTTATTAGTAGTTTTGATATACTGCATTTGGACAAGAGAGAGTGATGACAAGACCTACTACCTGAATAATGACTAAAATGTTTTACAATAAAGCAATCTTTAGGTTATCTTGCAGTTACATCACCACTAATGTTGGCGTTGTACAGAAAGGCCTTTATGGCACCCAACCCCTTGCTTTATTGGTAGTTTTGATATACTGCATTTTGAAGTCGAGTTGTTGGCACGACCTAGTACATGTACCTGAAAAATGACTTAAAATGTTTAAAATAAAGCAATCTTGCAGTTACATAACCACTAATGTTGGCATTGTACAGAAAAGACTTTTATTGTACCCAACTCCTCGCTTTATTGGTAGTTTTGATATACTGCATTTTGAGTCGAGTTGTTGGCACGAGTCCCCAGAAGCCTGGGAACACACCAGGTACAACACACACTCCTCTCTTTGTGACCCCCATTATCCCCTATTGAATCTGGCTCAAGCCGATTTAGGCGGTCGCCAGATTTTTACCAGGCTTTTGTGAAAGAACATTGCAAGAGAAGAAATCAGAGTGGGGCCTTTTCTACGTCATTGTTGGTACGCACGAACAAGCAGGGAGGGGAACAACACTCGAGTTCAGAAAAACTAACACCGACATCAGAACAACAACTTAATAATTTAGACTCAATTGTGGGCGGCGGTTTGGTCGTGTTTTTACAGGCACGGCTTCGCGTGCGAGATTTCATCCCGGATACAATGACTCCAAGATTTCGTCTTTATTCCCAGTCTTTACGATTCTTGAGAATGTTTTCGCATTGTCCAGTCGATAATGGCGACATCAAATCTGACCGTTTGTCTGTTAGTGGTGGCTTTTCTTCCCAGTATCTGATTTGTGCTAGCCGATTGGTACAACAGCTTGGCGTAGAAATCCCTAGATCGATTTGGTCGCGACTCGGTGCTTAGGTCTACTGAATGGCGGCAAGTTGGTAGTTTTTGTGCCGGCTGTTACCCTCTTTTGTACACCTTGCGGCTCCCCTTGTGTTCTCAGATTGTTCCGTAGCCGCGGGCTAACTACAGGCGCGTGGGAGAAATCCCCACAAAGATTGGAGGTCCTGCTGTCAACATACGGCAAACATACGGTACACCATCCTCCTAATTCCCGTCTAAACATCGATGGGTACTGTATTAACATCGCTGTCACTATTGACACCACCTTTTTTCTTATTCAGAGAAACATCAATGCAAAATAAAGGGACAAAGACAAAGTGACGGTGGACTCAAGTTATACACCACTTATATTCCTGCCGCCACTTATACATTATGGAAAATAGAAATATTTGACAAGACACTCAAACTTATGAATCAATCGAACACCAAGTTTCGGAGCGTCATTCATCCAGAGTATTGTATGCGCATGTGGGGACCCTCTGTCTTGAAACTCTATACGGTATATATAATCTTGGAGTTGACCATCCAGAGTATCGCATGTGCATGGGGGGGGGGGGCCTCAGTGACTTGAAACTCCATACAGATCATGATAATAACTTTATTAGACAACAATTGTACAGGCTACAAAGTATGGCAGCTACTGGTACATAACTACAATTTCATAAGGCTAAGCTACCTAATCTTGGTGTTGAGTATCGTATGTGTATGTGGGGTTCCTCTGTCCTGAAACTCGAGGTGGATAATATAATCTTTAGTTGACCATCCAGAGTATCGTATGTTCATGAGGGGAGCCTCTGTCTTGAAATTCTATCCGGTATATATGATCTTGGAGTTGACCATTCAGAGTATTTTTTGTGCATGTGGGGAACCACTGTCCTGACACTCGAATCGAATTATATAATCTTGCAGTTGACCATCCAGTGTATCGCATGTGTATGTGGGGAACCACTAGCCTGAAACTCGGACTAATTATAACATAAACTTACAATTAACAATAACAATTGTACAAGGTACAAAGTATGGGATCTACTGGTACTACATGTATACAGTTCCATAAGGCTAATTTACCTAATACAAGAGTGTGTAGTATGGGATGAGAATGGGCTTTTAGAATCATTGGAGGAATTTCTAACGTATAATCTTGGAGTTGACCATCCAGAGTATCGCATGTGCATGGGGTGAACCTCTGTCTTGAAATTCTATCCGGTATATATAATCTTTGAGTTGACCATCAAGATTATTGTATGTGCATGGGGTGAACCTCTGTCATGAAATTCTATCTGGGTATTATAATCTTCGAGTTAAACAATCTGGTTGGCTTTTCCTCCGTCCAATGTTATACTACATTCTTCGACACACGTGTGAAAATGATCTAAGTTACTAAACAACAGGAAGTAATATTCCACAGTTTGTACATTGTGTGGTTGTGACCTGGAAGTAGTTACGTCATTTAACAAATGAACTGCTCGAACGTGCCTAGTCAATACTGCAAAGAAATAGCCTGGCACTACAGGCCGTTTAGGCTACATTAAACTCACTCAGTCCCATTTTAAAAGAGGTACAGCTAGTAACCAATAGAAGGACGAGGCAGCTGGGCTACAAAATATAAAGAGAATTGTAAAGAGTTGTCATGTTTCTTTAACATCGCGTAGCTTTTCTGAACTTACAAAAAGTCGGCGACTTTTATCCACCAGATGTTACTTGCTCTCGGCACCTCACAAAAAAATCATTGTCTGTATAACTGGTGACAGCTGAGGAGCCAGATTATAAATCACGAGAGCGCGTTTCTGTTGTTTACTGAACCCTGTGACGTTTGTTGTCTAGTGGAGACAGAACATGTAGAGTCCGGAACTGTTCAGTTGTGCGTCTGTGTCCTTCAAGCTACACCGGACACACTGATAACTTGGGTACACTACCGACGCGGGTTTGAAAAGCGCTAGCCTCCACCAGGCCTTTTTAAGGGGTTATGGATAGTAGACTCGACTAGGCCAAAATAGGGTCAATAATTGGTCAGGAGAGTGAGTCGTGGTAAGGGTAACTTTGTGGGTAAATGGACTCTGTTATGGCCAATTCTCCTGGTAGATTATCCTCCGTATTTGGCTAAATTTTACTATATTTTTAGCCAGCGTTGTTAGTCTGGTGGAAATTAGGTTTATAACAGGACACGTAATATCTGTACTTAATTCTTTGTGACCGGAGCTTTAATGACGAACCACACGATTGTGAAAGTCCTCCATACCTTAAAAGTCTAGTTCTGCAAATGAATTAAATTTGACTCAAAACATTTTCGTAATCAAATATTCGTTATATGATGATTCGTACTTTGGGTGATTGAGGGGGGAAATCTGTTGTAGCAGCTGTTTTTGTATAAAACAAAATATGTTAACAACCTCCATGTCATGTTCCCTCTATGTGTACAGCTATATGTACTAGTATCATGAGAGGGTATTCTCTGAAGAGTTCTGGCCTTTGCTCTGGGGTAATTATGTGCTAATGACGCCCCGCCTTCAGGCCCTACAAGGCATCACAAACCACAACTCACTTCCGCCTCACTGATTGCGCTGAAAATGGCGACGGCAAATAGCGGTCCCGTATTTACCAACCCGGTTTCATAATTACTGGAGTAACGTTTTATAGTTTTCAGCCCTTATAGTCGCTTAATGGCGCCACAGAGATGCATATGTGGTTCGCGATTTACAAAAAAAGAGGCAATTCTTGGTCATGTTATTACATGGCATACGTAACACTGAACTAATCCCCAAGCAGATGTAGGGATCATTTGTTTGAACGACTCTTTTGTCTCTGTACCAAGAGATCTGGGTATACATGTATACGATATTAGTGGCGTCGAATGGTCATGTGGGTAGGCTAGCGGACACGGTATCGTATCGGCAAGAACTCGCGGGTTCTGGGTGGATGTTGTGTCCTTGCCTTGAGAAAACTTTACACGACTTTCCTCACTTCACCTAGGAGTAAAATGGGTGCCTGACTTCGGTTGGGGAGGTAAAAGGTAGCGGAAGGAGAGGGATGGGCTCTGTCTTTCAATGCCGTGCCCTAGACATAGTGGATTAACAACCCACTGCCCCTGCAGCCTCAAAAAGGCTATGGCACGACTTTCCTCGACTTTCAGACTTCACCCAGGTGTAAAATGGTTACCTGGCTTCGGTTGGGGAGGTAAAAGGCAATGGAAAGAGAGGGATGGGCTCTGTCTTCCAATACCGTGCCCTAGACACGGTGGATCAACTACCCACTGCCCCTACAGTCTCAAAAAGGTTATGGCACGACTTTCCTCGACTTAATCCAGGTGTAAAATGGGTACCTGACTTCGGTTGGGGAGGTAAAAGGCAGTGGAAAGATAGGTATGGCCTCTGTCTTCCAATACCATGCCCTAGACACAGTGAATTAACAACCCACTGCCCCTACGGTCTCAAAAAGCCTTAAAAAACTTTACCTTTACCTGTAACAGTAGTCTATCTTGTCCCCTCAATGACCAGGAGGTCAAGGGACGACGTAGGTAGGTAGGTAGGTAGGTAGGTAGGTAGGGTAGGTAACAGAAGTCGCGGCAAATCAAAAGGCAGCCACTGCGATATTGCTTCCACAGGCACTTTAACCTCAGGATATCAGCAAATATATTTCCCCACGTGCTCCCTACTTCAGCTAAGAGGTAGGTATACGAAGAACAAGTGGCTTAATATTACTCCAAAAGGTCAATGGTTATTTTGGATACAGGTTTAGTAGTATATCTGCACTGTGCGTGGGGATGTAGACTTGCGGGCAGAATTAATGGTGGGAAACAAATACAGCAATTGCGTCATAAAAGAAGTTCCAGGAAAGAGTTAGGAAGAGTTCTAGGAAAGAGCTAGGAAGGGAAAATGTGGGGGAGTTTGCAATTGTGTGCCAACTTTGCGAAAACGGCAGCCGAGATTATTAACAGAACACTCGTAAATGTACATGTAAGCTAATATACTCTAGCATATGGGGAATCTAAGACACATACACATGCAGACATAAAGACACAGACACAAACACACACCCACAAAAAGACACACACACGCACACACACACAGACAGACAGACAGACACACGCACACAAACACAGACACACGCACACACACACACACACATACACACACACACACACACAGAGGCCCGATTTTGGATTCGACTATCTATAACAGTGCATAAGCACGGTCCTGGATACAACAGTCGGCGTGCGCGGGCGACAGACCTCGCGACATTCCAGCCCTTTGTGGGCCTATCCTTAAGCTTGCTGCCTGCACCGGCGGAAAACCCGTCATGAAATATGCATGTTACGGTAATCACGAGCGGCAGTATACGCCCTGTGTTCGGGAGATTAGTTTTTGATGGCCGCCGTCAAATGTTCGACAAAGCACGACCGCGGCGTGCCACAGAAATAACAGGCGTGTTCTCTGTACATGTACTTTACTCGGTGCAGCGATCACGGAAAAACGCACGGACACATGTAGTCTCTACCAGGCTTTAGAAGCGGATTAAAATGAGTAGAAATTGGCGAGTTGGTCCGCTGAAGAGTACAGTTTGCCGCTCTGAAATGATTGTGAAAAGGGTTTAAGGAAAACGAACTGGTAACGTGAACTCCTCGTAAAAGTAGGGAGGGAAAATTTGAGCAGATGTTTGAGGAGAGCCACACGTTGAATAACCCACCACACTTATCGAAAAGAGCAAGGGTTCTTCCCGGTGTGAGTGGTTCAAACCTTACAGTCTGGTCTCAGGGCTGACATCTTGGAAAGGTGACAGTCACCTGTTATGTCGATCCGTCTACAAATGTGGTAAATCAATCAATAAATCTCATCCGGTAGAGATTACCATTTCTGTCACAAGATACACGGTTGTCGCCAGAAGGCCATCAACTTGCTGCTATAAACCTGTATCGCACGACGAATGTTACCAGCGAAAAAAGCTTGACTTTCCAACGCTTTTGGTGACAACTGACTAAATGCTAGCCTGCTTTTAGTCAGTTGTCAGAAAAAAATCGAGAACAAGCCGACAGGATCATTTCCTTTAACGCGGTAATAAGCCCAGAAGTCCATTTCCTAATTGCCAGCATGATTTTCTCCATCCTGAGAGCCGATATGACACCGCTGAGATTTCCTGGGTTGATCTCAGACAGTATCGTCTGTACGGAGTCTGACAGGAACAACAGGCTAGACTGATGGCACAGAGCACGGGGAGGCTGGGAGAACGGCTAGAGTTTACTCCCGCAATAAATGGAATTGAAACGGCCCAGATTTATTTATTGTCTTCCTGATATGAAGAGCTGGTCTTCTCCTGGTTGTACCAAGAAAAACGGACCTGTATATGCAGTGTAGCATAGGACAACACATGAGACAGTGCCTAGAACCTCGAAATCGTAGCCTCCACCAGGCCTTCCTAAGGGGCTAAAATAGGGGAGGCTGGGAGATGGGCTAGAGTTTATCACTCTATTTATTGCCACAATAAATGAAACTTACATTGTACATGTAGGACGACCCAGATTCAAGACCCAGTCCCACATAGCCGACCTTCTCCAGACCGTGGTTGGTTGTTAGTCGTAAGCTATGTCCTTTGTGGTTGGGAGTTAGTCGTAAACAAGGTCCTTTGTGGTTGGGAGTTGGTCGTGAGGAAGGTCATCTGTGGTTGGGAGTAAGTCGGCTAGGTTGCCCACTAGTCTCTAAAAGTCGTTTACGACAGCCGACAAGGGATTTTGATAAATCAAACTAGCTCTTCAGTTGGCTAAAATCACTTTCCACAAAACGTACGTTACAAACAGTCCAGGAAGTCACCCACATCTGCTTGAAGATTAACACATCACCGCCTAATTTACGACCCTTCGGTCCGAGACAAGTCGATTCGGCTCGGGTCATTTACTCCGGAACTGTAATCGTACTCCAGTCGTATCCTTTACATTCAATCAGGGGCGCCCATAAAAACCCAGCTCCGCATTCCGCAGACGATCATTCGGGGGGAATTCGATGCCGATTTGGCGGGAAAATGATGAGATGGTTCGGGTATCGGTTCCCGGCCCGACATTACCCAGATTTGTTCTTGTGCTCGTCCTCAGGCTCGGGGGAAGGCGTGATTTATCAATCTTGTTCCTGCACTCAGGAGGGGAGAGAAGTTTTTACTAGCTCATTTTTGGGGCTGAATAAACGTCAGAAACTGGTCAAAATGGGTAGATAATGAGCCAAAGGCGTTATATGGCCAGATAGAGAAAAACCTGGGCCAGAATGACAATCCCGGAGTTGCTACAGCTACCCATACAAAGGAAAACTCTGCCTTGTCCCCCGGACGACCAGGTCGGTCAAGGGACTAGGTAGGTGGGTTCCTACACTGAGGAGGGGAGAGAACTTTTCAGTATTTGTAAGACTTATGTTTTGGGCAGAATAAAAGCCAGAAACTGGCCGAAATGAGTAGAAAAATGAGCCAAAGAAGCCTCTATAGAAGGCCTATTTTCATTCTGTATTGACCAATTTCTAGCATCTTACATCTTGCCATCCCCACCTCAACTCTCGTCAAGAGTGCAAAAGTTCGTAATCACTCTTACGTTCTTAGTTTTCTTGCAGTTGTGGTCAAATTCGTTTTAGGTCGTGGTACGGTTTTGATGTCGTAGGATTTTCAAGCATGCTGTGAGAGAACCAACCGTCGACAAGGATCTAAAAGGGAAACTTTTACGTAACAAGACAGCTGAATTTTTGTACGACATATGCACGACCTTCCCACGAATGCTCTCAGTTTGCGATCATTGGACGTTGTACGACGACAGTGACCACGCTCAACCCAACGAATGTGACTGCGTCTTTTTGCCGAAGGCTACAAGTGCTCTTTTTTATATATACGATAAGTATCACAGTGGTGGAATCTTTCGAGGTGTTGCTCTCCTCAAACACGGGACATCAAGATTTACGTCCCATCCGAAAGGACGTCCCTAACCGAAGCTAAGTACTAGTACTCATTTTCACCTGAGTCTGAATGATGACTCGTGCGAGGAAATTGGTGTAAAGTGGCTTTCTCAAGGACACAACACCGAGGCCTGCCAGGGATTCGAACCCAGAACCTTCAGACTCTAAGTCAACAACACAACGTTGACGCTCACAGCTTTACGTCCCACCCGAGAGGATGTCACTGACCGAAGCTAGGTACTCATTTTCACCTAGCTGTATCAAATGAGAAAATACATGTGAGTGTAAAGTGGATTTGCTAACACTGAAGCCTGCCAGGGATTCGAACCCAGAACCTTTTTTAGTAAGTCAACGACCCAAAGTTGACGCTAACACGTCCTGACACACATGGCTTGATCACGTCGCGTGAGACTCCCCCACCATAAATAATCCGACAGATGAATAGCCCGCTGCCACTTCCATCCCCTCATACCGTATAAACCCGAGTCATCAGGCCAATTGCTCATTTCAACAATAGCCCACTGATGGCCATCTAATTACGATGGTACCGTAAGTGTCCTCATGACGTCGTGTGACAGGAAGACAATTAACAACAGGACCTATTAGGACATGTCTGTATAGCACAGGTACATAGTTCTGTGTGTGTCACACTGGGGGTATTATATACGTGGATTATGTCGAGATGAAGAGTAAAGAAATTGCATGGAAATGAAAAAGATTGCCTGCTTTGCATGCAAAGTTGATGTCATCATGATAAAATAAGATAATGAGATAGACACTCGCGGGTTTCCTTTTGAAGGCGGGAATTTGAATACAACTTCCTCCTTAATTTCAATTATGTCATGTTATTTTGCCTGAAATGGTTAGAGACAATTACAGTAAAACTGTGCATATAGAATTCTTATTTTTTTGAGGGGTCGTTTTTATATTATAGACGAAGTTTCAATGATGTGCAGCGACTTTCATGAGCTCATTCACACAAGTACAAACTACACATCTTACATGCATGCATCCTTTTAAGATAGTCAGAAACCCACCCTGACACGTAGTTTCCTGTTTTTTTCTTATCGTACTATTATGAATTACCCATACCAGTAGTATTTTTTTGGGGGGGTGGGCGCTTTTGCATCCTCTTCAAATAATATTTTCATCTATCGTGTTATTCTGTTATTAGCCACTTGTACAGTGTTCCTTTCGTGTGTGGGGGTAGTTGTTTTTTTTATTTTATATAAATGCATTCTTTTGAAATAATCTTCTTTTCTTATTGTGCTATTCTGGACTTCCAGCCTATTGAAACTGTCCTTGAAATTAGCCACAGCCATTCCATGTTGAACGCAGGGAACCAAATTGTCGCCACCCTGGGAAATTACATTAGTAGCTAGAGGGTAATCACTGTAATTGATGAAATGGTCATGTTCGTCATGCCTGGTTTTTATCACGCCCGTTAGATTGGCAACTGTACATGGTTCGTCTTGTAACTATTAGTCTGTGTTGTTCAACTGGCCTCTTTGGTGTGACCAAGGACACATCATATCCAGATACAATAAACTTTATTGCACAACAATGGTACAAGGTAAAAGGTATGGCATCTATTGCTATATAAAAACATACTATATATTAGTCTATATATATAGTCTCTCTATCTCTCTCTCTCTCTCTATATATATATATATATATAGAGAGAGAGAGAGAGCGGCGAGAGAGACCATCTATCTATCTATCTATCTATCTATCTATGTATATATATATATATATATAGAGAGAGAGAGAGAGAGAGACAGACAGACAGACAGACAGACAGACAGACTAATCTATCTTACAAATACTATATAGTATGAGATGAGAATGTGCTTTTACAGTTATTGGTCAAATTTCTAGCGTTTATGCATTTTTGTGATATTGTCCTACATGTACAATGCATTGTTTGTCACATGTCAATATGTTGCTATTTGAATCCATTGATAGAAATCCTCGTACGGAATGTGATAGACTTGTGTATATTGAATTGCACATATCAACATATGTGGGACATACAATCAGAAGGTGAAATTCATCTTAGATACAAAAAACTTCTTGTTTCCACGTAGGTTTAACAGGTGTGTTCTGCTGTCTCGGGGGAGGGGTAATTTCTCAACGTCTGTCATTAAAAAAGAAGTGTGTATTTCTCCCCCCTTGGGAGTGATTTCCAGCGTGTGTAAAGACAGAAGGACAGGGCGTGTTCTCAGTAATGACGAGTTAATGTTTATTGCCCGCTTACATTATTAAACAGGTTTCATGCTGGATGCTTAACAAAGTTTATAGGTTGAAAGAATACAGCATATTTTTGAAATATGTGTACAGAAGAATATCAGTTTCTGATATCATTTTTCTGCAAATGTGACATACCGTACTTTCTGTTCCCTTTTCTCTTTTCCTTTTATCCACGTTCCTTTTATTTTCATTCATCCGATCATACTTTCTTTAATTCATTTACTTATAGAGTTATTCTAGTGACACCAAGCGTCAATTGTTAGATAATAGATACGCTAATACGTTAACGCAGATACAAAGAAACTTTAGCACAGAAAAATTTCTATAAGTATAAAAATCGTATGTGTATGACAAATTTGAAACTATGCAAAGAAAATATAATGTAAAGTCAACTAACAGCCACAATCAGACAGGAAGTATTCAAATGCAGCATCACAGTTAACTAAATAATTATAAAGATATTAAATAAGCAAGAGTAGGGCTTGATATTCACCCAATTTTCGTCTCCAGGTTCAAATTGTGGATTTTTATTTACTTCAATTTTCCCCTCAAAACAAGGCTCATATGAACCACTTACATGTTTTGGGTTACTTTAAGGAACTGTAATGACAGATGTTTGTTTACCTTAGACTTGAAAAGTTTATGGTTGTACCCATTTGGGAAACATTCACAAGGAAACTTGTGCCATGGTGATGAAGTTGTAGGAGAGAAACTTTCAGCGTGGAACTTTCTCCTGAGAGATGGAGTGTGGTGGAAGAAAGGGTGATTTGCTTCGAATCCGTAGATGTGGCAAAACGTGTCCTGGCCGAGAAAGTTCGAAGTGGGGGCAGAAGCGAGTGCGAATGGTACGATGTGCATTTGAAAACACGTAACAGATGGTTAAACTGCCCATAATGATGACAATAGATAAACAGGCACGTGTGTTAAACCGTACAATTGTCTGAAATTCAACTGCAATGTCCCCGGTGACACGTGATAATGACAATGATGTTAGCAATCTGTCTAACAATGTCCTCAATTTTACAAAATAAAAAAAATGCTTAATTTTTAACTCTGACTGAAACCAAGACCAAGAAATTTGTTGTAGATCTTTTAGTTAACGTTGACATACACATTTCCAGGGAGCGGTAGTTTTGACCTCAGTAATTTAACACCTGTCGGCCATACTTGATGACGACACCGGGTATTATGGACTGGTGTTCATTTTGTGACATATGTGCCGAACTTCTACTTGCACTCTTTTTGATAATTGCTTTTCCCTAGTGGCAGATTATTATAAAATATTATAAATAAAAACGCATAGAAAATGCCTAAAAATGAACTTCAAACAAAAAATATTAAACCCTTTCTCTTAGTAACACTATACACATACTTAATTTCATAAATTATATTCTTCAAACAAAGTTACAGAGCGCGATACAAATTAATAAAAAGAAGAGATTGTTGAAATTTGAAATAATTTTTGTCATATCATGGTTGAAATGGATGTCATAAAATCAAAATTATTACAGCCTTAGTACAAAAACAAACAAACTATAGAAACTCTATGGCCACATGAGTAAACTTTTTTATTAACATAAGACAAGGACAAGGACAATATGATGTTACACTCAAGATACAAATGAGTTGTATCTTGGGTGTAACATCACATACACGTACACTTACACACATAACAACAATATTAGAGTGATTTTTAAAGTAAGTAAATTGCGGATAGTGTATGTATATTTTTGTATATATATACTGTATATTCCATGTTGTCTTGTTGTTTGTATAGGAAAGCTTGTATAAATGTTAATCACCTGTTCTGTCCTCTGTTTCTGTCTACCTTAAATTGTAATAAACAAACAAACACGGTACTCCGTTCGGCTACCGCAATGTTAACATGTGGCGATAATGATAGGTTTGTAACTTGACACAGTCACTATTGTCTAACGGTGATTGTTTAACTATCCTGTCGCCTGAGGCCATAGCGATGACTGTTATTCCTTTTTTAGACAACAACTAACAGTAGCACTGACGTTTTTTCCACTCCAAGACAGTCTGGAACCTTAGGAAAATCTCAAGAAAAGGTTGGGAGACATCTCTAAGTAAACTTTGGAAAAGAAAATGTTCAATTTTGTTCATACGACAATATAGTTAACGTACACATGAGAACATGTGGCGGTAATTGTAGGATTGAAGCTGGGGCACCATTTTTCTAACGATAATTGTTTAACCGTTCTGTAGCCTCGGGTCATGACTATGACTTTCCCCTCACTGTAATCTATTTTCTGGGCCAGCTAGCGACATCCCTGAAGTTTCTGCGCTTTAGAACGGACTTGGATCTAAAGATAGTGCGAAATGAAAGTATTAGGTGGTCACGAAGTAAACTAAATTTCAGGAATCGTTTACGACTAGCCATATGTTATTGCAGACAATGTTCATATATGTTCATATGACCACATGTGGTGTAAATTGTAGGATAGTAGCCAAGGCTGTTATTGTTTAACTGCCCTTTCGACTTAGGCGATGTTTATGACTATACCACCCTGTTATACTGCCCCTTTCAGACTATCCAAATGAACAACAACCGTCATTTATACACCGTAAGAAGCACCAGTATCAATGGAAGGTACAAAGATAACACGCCAGGGGAGTTGGTCCGCAAGAGAGTGCAGTTTGCCGCGTCAGAACTGTACTCTCTCGCGGCATGTTATCTGTCTATTTGGCCAATTTCTACTCTTTCCAGCCGCTTCCCGAAGCCTGGTAGAGGCCAGGTACAATCTACATTTTCAGATCGCCGCGAAACAAGTTTATTTCATTACTGCCATACTGTCACAGAATTTAGAGTTCGCATGAGGACACGTGATGGCACTGTTAATGCTGTTGCCCCCAGGTGAGGATTTATCCTTTAACAACGACGTTCTTACCGGTAAAACCTGTTAGATTTAATCTGTTCTCTCTACCGCAGGCGACAATACCGACCACGAACAGCTAGGCTCAGGAGCATCTGAAGCACAGAGTTCACGCCTGGGTAGTGTCAGATCATACATGACAACTGTTTTTGTTCAGAAAAACAAACAATATCACATGTATTTGTAAATTGTAAAATTGTTAAATCTTTTTGGAAAGAGTTCACCACTTGGTGGAATGCCAAAAATCAGTCACCAATATCTTTAGAGGAAAAAGATATCCTTTATGGACACACGTCAGATATTCTTCTAAACAAAGCTATGTTGTTAGCTAAATATTACATCTTTAAATATATTGTACGAAACGAACCTTTTAGATTACAAAATGTGCGCCAACATTTAGAACAATTGATGTAACTAGGGGTAAGCCATAACACACCATATATCTGTATGTACATCTGTATGTAAAATTTGAAATAAAATAAAAATCATACAAAAAAAAAAAAAAAATACATGACAACTCTATCAGAGACAAAAGACTTTCTTCTCTTTGTACACCGGGAAACCTATTTATAGAACGTTACCTAGGTGTATCCTATGTATTCGTGACTATTTATGCTCTAGCCATAGTGTTCTGTGAAGGCAGGCTATTATATCTTTGTGTTTATTTGTTTATCTAAGTTTATCACAACGTGAAAGGGAAGGCAAAACAGATTCATGCGCACCTTAACATGTTGCCCTCACACACACAAAACAACAGCAGTACATTACAAAATCAACTACATGTAAAACTATTCAAAAGTTAAGCATAATCCGTATATTAATATTCAATGAAATAATATATGAAGTATTGTGGTCCTGGGTTTCAAAACAAATTGCCAACAGAACTAAGATATATCCTAGGAAAATTCACGAATACAATTAGAATAGTTGCAGTACGTACTACATGTACAGAGGTGTTGTCACATGTCACCTCACATGTCTTTGTTGATGTATTGTGTCCTTTGTTGTCCTAATTATAGGTTTACACGAAACCAGGTTGTTGACCTGAGTATCCACTTCTCTTAAACAAATAAACTGTCAACCTGTTTTTCCGGACAAGTTAACCGTCAGTACAAAAGTCTCAATTTAAACTCAAACCTAGTGGGTTATTTCTAAGTTCGAACCCTGGGATTCGAACCCAGAACCTTCAGATTCTAAATCAACAACCCTAACTACAAGGTCACTTTTATTTGCCACCTATTATGACTTTAATTTTGATTTTTAAATTTTGAGGTTTACCTATATTCCATTCAAACCACTGGGCAAACTTAAACACAGATCACGTATTTCCACAATTTGCGAAGTCAAACTTTCAAGTCCACAATGTAAACCTTCTTACATCTGGCTCAGTCACCGTGTGTGTAGTAAAGTTAATTGTATAATCTATACCATACTCGTTCCTCTATGTTATTATATATTTTACCAAGACCTACATATTTGTTTAATTCCATGTCTCTTGAAGTTCACGGTGGCTTCGGGTACCGACATCTTGTTCAGTTGTATTCTAAAGAGGATCCCCTCTACTGTCCTTTGTGCCAGTGGAGCGGTACGTGTAAAGTTTACGTGTTTATTCCTGGTCTTGACTGCAGCTGGCCGTTAAACACCGTGACTGTGACCAGCATACAGCCTTGGACAGTATATGGCTAACTGGCTTTTACGGAGGCCTTGCAAACATAAAACCGAGTACCGAGACGGTAAGACCTGACATGCCTTGAGGAAAAAAGCACATTATAAGTCCCCCAAAATCCAGACTAGCCTGCGAAGGAGGCTAGGATATGGCGATGTGCATGACTGGAAACGTCGTATGTTCTGGTACAACTCTACTACAACTAATTAGTTAAAAATAGAAAGCCTTTATTGTACATCCATTTACAGACGTGCAGGCGCACAATGTCATGTACAAATACAAAAAGCAGTACTAAAAGTACATATCTTGACAGGACTTCAAATACTAATCTAAAACACGGGTTCTAAAGATACTATAATACATAGTTTTGGCTCCTTGTTGTCTCTTGATGATGTTGAATATATATATATATGTTAAGATATTCTTGATTAAGATAGACTAGTCAAAATGCATAAGAAATGTATATATATATATATATATATATATATATATATATATATATATATACATATATACATATATATGTTAAGATATTCTTGATTAAGATAGACTAGTCAAAATGCATAAGAAATGTGTACTGTACTAAAGATATTATATATCCTCTTTTGCTCTTAGATTATACTTCAGTAGGCAACATGCGATGTATTCAGCCTGCAAATGCTTAAACGTAATGTTGCTTTTAGATGTACACAATGGATATGAACACATGATCCATTGACAAGCATGACGACTATTAATATGGAGCATTCGTCGAATACTTACCTACACGTACATGTCTTTGTTTGAATATAAATAAACTACCGATATCAACCATCGTATATTCTGAAGCTTGTTCTTGATATTCTGAAGCTTGTTCTTGAAGCGTCCAAGTCCCAGTCTTTGCCTTTACATGTAGTGTTTACGACTTCACTGTGACCTCAGTTGACATCGCGTGCTTTTCATGTAAAACTGTTTACCCCAAAAGAAGACGACACGAGTTTTTCCAGTGCGTGCGCTTTCCGTTTGTTTTGTCAATAGTCGGTACAATATTTTGAACATGTTTTATATACAGGGGATTGTGGCCGTTTGTATGTCCATAAAGTTTTCGCAATTTTCTTGCTGTCTTTTGTGTCCGTATCTGAAGGTTCTGCGATGTTGTAGTGCTGTTTTAGGACAGCTGTCTCTGTGTTTGTGTCAACTTCGCCACGGGTTTTAACTCCGAATTCTTCTACTGTTGTCTCAAAAGAAGCGAGAGATACTAGAGATCGTGACCCAGCGGAGAAACCGGCCAGACTCATGGCGCTTAAACCGTGGTGACTTGGCATTTTACAGCCAGCATTTATTTTTCGTGTCAAGACCAAAAAAGAGTTTTACATTTCTGAAAATCCATGCCGAAAATTTCAAAAGAAAAGAAAGTGTAGAAAATCGTCACCTGTCCGTGAGTAGGTAGAGGACAACCCCCCATGTTGAAGCATCAAAGCATTAGTCGTCATAAATAATACGTTAGTAGGGAAGATTTCCGTTTTTCCGTTCTGTAAAAATAAGTTGTGTCAAAAGGAAGGAGAAGCCAGAAAAAAAACAATACAATGCCCCTTTTACATGTATCATCTGCTTGAAAGCTGACTAGTCCAAGGCGACACAAAAAAGACGACGCGTTGCCGGTGGCAAAGGGTTTGAAGGGTTTCGGCATGGTATACCGTTCCTAGTCTAAAGTGGGCCAAGGTGACATATGACGGTAATGACAAGACATTGGCACATGACAGGGACATATGACAGTGATATATGACAGGGACATATGACAGTGATATATGACAGGGACATATGACAGGGACATATGACTGGGGATATATGACGTTAATGAAGTGGCCCATGGGAAATCCCGTGAGAGAGGGTCGCTCGCGTGACACCACAGGGCCTCATTACCGGACCGTTTAACAATACCCGGCGGGCCTAAGCGTCCTTACCGCCGCCGGACCAACCTCTAATCCCGGAGGGCCCTGAGTCCTCATCCCACCGCCCGCCAACTCTTCTAGCCTGGCAGCCAGACCATCATACATTGTAGGCTTCTCGGTATTTCTGCGGTGCCGAAAGTACTGCCCGCCCGCCCAGGTTCATTAGCGCACGGAGGGGTCGTTTTCAATTATTAGAAAGCTTAAAACAGGTTGGAAAGATCTAGCATATCAGGAGAGGCCTATATACATGCTTAGTAGGGCTGGGGCCGGTAAAACACCTCTAAAACGGCCTGTGGAGAATGGTAACCATGCCTAGCCTCTACCAGGCTTCAGAGGCACCTAGAAAGAGTAGAAATTGGCCGCTCTGTACTCCTTTGGCGAACTAACTCCCATGGCAAGATGTCTGACTTTCTACTTGACCAATTTCTACTCTTTCCAGCCGCCTCTGAAGCCTGGTAGTGTCCAGCCATGGAGCCTGATAGTGTCTAGCCATGGTTACCATTTTCCACAGTTGGAAAGAGTAGAAATTGGCCGTTCTGTACTCCTTTGGAGAACTAACACCCTTCTTCTCTTTCCAGCCACCTCTGAAGCCTGGTAGAGGCTAAACCAGGCTACCACGGTACCTCCGGGCCATGATGGCATCATTAGCATGATTGTCCGACAAGCCGATGAGTTAATTTCTGGAGCGGGGTAAGTTGTTCACCGGACCGGAACGGTACGGCACGTGTCAGGGGTGCTTAAACCGCCATCATAGCCGGGGGGGATGCGCAGCGGTCACGTGCGGGGGACAAACTCACATATGTCGCCCTGTCCGGCACAGATGTCACACTACTGGGCTGTACATTGTAAGGTTTGATCCATTCACACTGGGATGGACCCATACTCTCTTCGATAAGTGTGGTGGGACCTTTAACATGCTTGAGGTGTGGCTGTCCTCAAACACAGGACCTCCGGCTTTACGTCCCATCCGAGAGGACGTCCCTAACCAAAGCTAATAATTGTACTCCTTTTTGCCTGATTTGAGCAAAGAAATAGGCGTAAACTACCTTTCCCAAGGGCACAACACTGGGGCCTGCCAAGGATTCGAACCCAGGACCTTCAAACTCCAAGTCTACAACTCTAACCACAAAACCACCTTGCCACCAAATGACCTCCATCCTGTGGCAATGATTCCTCAGGGACTGTACAGTAAACCTGTTGCTGGGCATCGCTACAGGTGGTGTATCTAAATAAATAATGAGGAATAACCAAATGAAACATTGGTCTTCAAACAATGGAATACAGAACAGAACTTACACACAGAAACAGGCAGTCATAATACAGAATTAAGCAACACAAACTGGATGTCTTGGTGACTTTTTTTAAACAAAAAATGTGAGAATGTGGAAGCCCTTTTGAACTTAAGACTTCACAGCATATGTGTTTTTACTATTATGTACGATCCACCATGCACTTTTATGTGGCACCCACATGCTAGTAAATATGACTCAGGTATCTCTTGATTTGAGGTGATTTATTACTGACATTAACCACTGTCATACATCACTGACCATTGGTACAAAATTAGAGCAAGGAGCTTGATGAAAGCTCCTTGACTAGAGCAAGAATTTTTTTTCTCTTTGAAGTGTTGATTGTTGTCATAGACGACTTCCAATTGATACAAAAGAGTAAGAACTTCTTTTCTTCTGAAAGCAGACAATAACCAATGTATGGATGGATACCACGATTTCTTAAAGTTTTCTAAAAGGAAAATGATGTGTCCATTTGACCTATTAGAAAGCGATGACGGGACTTCAAAGAGGATGGGGACTTCATGTACCAACAGGCTCCCAAGTTGCAAACTGTGCCCTCTAGCTGGCTAACTCCTCCAGCATACTATTCAGTCCGGTCAATTTCTACTACATGTATTTTTCCAGCAACTTGGGGAACCTGGTAGAGGCTAGATGAAAACGTCAGCTTGGAGACTTGGGTTTCTATAAGAACTCGAGCATCTCTGTTTCCATCTCGTTGTCACTGTCCTGTGCAACTTGCTGGTCGGGATCCACCTCAGAGTCTGACATGTCTTCCTCATCATCATCATCATCTTCTTCTTCCTCCTCCTCCTCCCTCACATCAGGACCAGCTCCTGAACTCACTCCTCTTGACTTCTTATCTGTAGGAACAAATCATGATGAGAGACTAGGTACATGTATGGATTTTTGGCTCTCTTCAATATATTCAGTCTTTAACACTGCAATGGTACAACATGACAAAATCTAAAGAATCAACCAACCAACCAACCAACCAACCAACCAACCAACCAACCAACCAACCAACCAACCAACCAACCAACCAACCAACCAACCAACCAACCAACCAACCAATAAAACAAACAAATAAACAAACCTCTCTGTATCGTGCTGGACAGCTTGCTGACCTCTGCGGAAATGATATCGCGTAGCTTGGCGTGCGTGTTCGGGAGGCACCAGCCTTCTTTCTCTGTGCACGTGGTTTCCTTCCCATCGTTCTCGTGCACGATCGCCTGCAGACGGGGGTCGTGGAGGTCGCACAGCTGGTAGAACATCTGGCGGTACGCGGGTAACATCCCGGGGCGGAACAGGTACATCGACTCCTGAAAAATAAACAGTTTTAAACCGTCAAGATTTGATGTGCTAGGCTTGAGTGTGACATAGCCTGTGTCAGGGGCTCTCGAGCACATGTGGCCATACACTTCTAACTCTGGAGAGCCATTCCCATTTTGATGTGCTGGGCTTGGGCATGACAGACCGTACACTGTATCACATGATTGACTGTAGGTAAACTTTAAGGTAAAGGTTCCATAACTTTTGAGACTGTTGGGTCAGTGGGTTGTTAATCCACAGTCTTTGGCACTGTATTGGAAGGCTGAGCCCATTCCTCTCCTAGGCCTCCCACTGTCTTTTACCTTCCGAACCGGAGACTGTTCCAGATGTCTACTGCAGTATGTATGAAAGTTCCTTGCTAGACGTTGTGTTCATGTGAAAGACACTTTCCTCACTCCACCTAGACACCAGTGGATAAACAACTCACTGCCTCTACAGCCTCACAATGGCTATGGGACCTTGGCAGGTCTAGGAATGGAAATCAAGGTGTATTACCTTCACAATGTCCTCTTTAGTTCTAGCTTCTAGTGCCTCCCCTTCTCCACTGGAGCCCGCACCGGGGCTGTCCGCAAAGTCCTTAATCTGGACAACCTGGAAATCAACATTACTGAATACGTCACTGTGCAAACATCTGTAGAGGTTGTCATTATCAAGAAGGATACATGGACCAATAGACTGTGGATGTACCAACTACCAAGTACCTAGTACCAGCCCAGAAAAGAACAAGAAATAGTCATGCCTTCAAGTACCAGAGCTATCAACCAAGGATTGACGTGTTCAAAAACTCATTTTTTCCTAGAACTATCGTAGAGTGGAACTCGCTGCTACCAAGTACAGTAGAGGTATCGTCAGTAGATAGTTTTTAACATTGTTTAGAGTTACACGTTCAAAGGTTAGGTGTAACAGGTCGTTCGGTGTAATGTAGCCAGCTGCCGCCGCGCCGCGTCCCTGCGAAGCTGGTGTGTCACTGGTGTGTAACCACCAAAGGGCGGTTATACCGGCTATACAGATACAGATACATGTACCTCCCACCCCAGGACAATACCACCAGATACACATGTATTTGTCAGGGTAGAGAGTCTCTTGACAGAAACTCCGATCAGGATGCTGTTAATGTGTTAGGGTGGTTTCCCACTTAGAAATCCAGAGTTTCAAGTCAATCCATTGATCTAAAGTGACATGAATCAAAGTTGAAAAGTTCTGTCTGTTTTTTAAGCGACTGTCTTAAAATTTACAGACTCCAATTGGTATCTCTGTCGGTATAATTGCTGATTCTACCACATCAGAGTCTCTACCCTGACATATCTTTGCAGGGATTTGATTTTGTGGTAGGAAAGGAAAGGGATTTTTGCTGCGTTTTTGCAAGAAGTTGGTATTGTCTTTAGTTCATAGTTGAAACATGTGGATGTTATACAAACCTGTGGCTGAGGCTTGTGGGACATGTTAGGGAGGGTCCAGTTAAAGCAGCTCCGTTTGGCTTTAACAGCCAACTGTTCTGCATCAGGTCCTATAGGGGTGCAGATCATAATGTTATGAACTACATTTTTGTACCAGGTATTGCTTTTTGACACTAAATGCTCTAATATAACTTACATGGGTTGTGCTGGCATGTTACACCGAAGGGTGGTCATACCAGCTACATGTGTATACTAAGACATGTACAGATACAGAAGCTGGTGTGTTATGCCAAAGGACAGCTATACCAGCTATACAGATAACATTACAGAATCTGATACAGAAGCTCGTGTGTCATGCCGAAGGGCGGCTATACCGGCTATACAGATACAGAAGCTTGTGTGTTTTCCAACATTATAATAATTTTAGGAAGTAAAAAAATGCATACTGTTTCACAGTGTGTGATAAAGTACCCACTACTCGAGTGCATATAAATAAAGAATCAGTGCTCTTACAAACTCTCTATGTACTCTCCAAGTGATTCCAGATTGCGCCGTGCCTATGTCTGAATACAACGTACACGTACATGTACATGTACCTAATATGTCTTGACAAAAGTTAGGTTACAGAAATAATCTCCTGGGCGATGAGTAAAAAACTGTGTATATACAATGTATATACTGTATTCAGCATCTGACTAGTTGAAAAAGAAAATGCCTTTCAGTAAAATAAACTACACATTTTTCCAACCTACTCTGTCTGACGCGGAAGTCCAGAAGCTGGTACTGTTTGGCGGTCGGGTCCTTGCGCGGGTCATAGCCGAACTTGACCCAGAGTGACCTCCACGGCCCGGTGACGGCATAGTACGCGCAGATCGGCAGGAGGAACTTCAGTCGCATCAGACGGATGTTCGTTCGAACCTGCAGCGCGTTTCGCGACCAGATTGGCCGCTCCTGAAACAACTGGATACGGGATAAATACAAGGATAAGTGCACTGTTATAGGTGGATTGAATGTATATAGCAGTGTTTCAGCTAGCATAATTTGAGTGTAGGGACCCCTACACTGTGATTTGGACCCCCTCGCTGTGATTTGGACCTCCTACACTGTGATTTGGACCCCCCACACTGTGATTTGGACCCCCCACACTGTGATTTGGACCCCCTATGCTGTGATTTGGGCCCCCTACACTGTGATTTGGGCCCCTTTGCTAAGATTTGGAATTCTATGCTATCTTGCAACTAGCGCAGGGGTGTTTCTGTATGGGAAGAAACAGATTTATTTGATTCTTAATAAATAAATTACTTCTATATTACATTCATTTGAACAGCACCAAATTTGTATGTACCTCACTGCTCAAGTTTGAAAAAATTACAGAAACTACTAGTAAGGTTATATAACCTGATGTATTTTGGTACATGGTACATGGTCCAAATACTACTATCTGAAAGTTGGTGATTCACTACGGACTCCAGGAAAGAATAGCGTGAAATTTACACTAATCCTAATAAAACAAACAAACATCTGAAAAGCCAAAGTTTTGGTACCTTTTTCAACTCTGCCAGTTCAGCATGAAGGTTGTATCTCTCCACATGGTCAATGGCGCCATCTAGTGGTTTGGTTGGGACCTGCAGCTCCTCGAAGTTGAAGAAGATTGCGTTGTGAGGCCTGCGGGCCCGGGCTACCCCGATCAGGTTACTGGAGGAGAGGGCCTTCATGGGGTTTTTGTAACTGTGAAAAAGAGAGAGGGGTGAGAGGGTCTTCATGGGGTTTTTGTAACTGTGAAAAGACAGAGGGATGAGAGGGTCTTTATGGGGGTTTTGTAACTGTGAAATCAAGGGAAACACAAGGACTGTTTAATTTCTTTTATCTTCTATTGCATTGTTAGAGGAATGTCTAACAACAACTACAATCAACAACAATGCAATCAGAGATGGCAGACTTCACCCCCTTACCAATACTACTTTGTGACCAGTTCTGTCTCAGACAAAAACAGCAACACTGAGGATGTATGATAAACACACACATGCATGCACACACAGACACAAAACACACCCATATGCGCACAGACACATGCATGCACAGACACACACACACACACACACACACACACACGTACACACATACACACACGTACACAGACACACACACATTCATGCATGCACACAGACATACAGACACAGACACACACTCTCATACACACACACACACACACACACACACAGACACACACATATATATACACATACACATACACATACACACACGCACACACACACACACATGCACACACACACACACACACGGACACAATAATACCACAACACCACCACCTACTTGTGTGCAGGGTCCTTCTTGTAGTGATAGTTCTGCGGTGTGTCGATCCTGGAGAAGGTAGCAGGAGGGAGAAACAGTGGAACGTCCTTCTGGTAGAACCCCCCCTCCTCCAGCCCCTCCAACAGCAGCTGGTCGTACAGCTGGACTGTCCTGCCGTCGGGGGTTCTGTGCAGGGGGAGGTACTGGAAGTCTGCCATCGCTGGAGGAAGAGGAGGGGGGGAACAAATAAGGGAGTTACTATGTACAGCTACAACTAGACTGTGCTACTGTAGGGGGTCCTGTGGAGGGGGGGGGGGGGTACTGAAATCTGCCATAGCTGGGGGGGGGGTGTTGGCAGAAAAGTGCAGAAGCTTTACATTTACCAATGGTAGTGTTTGCCATGGGTGTTCTGGACCAGTCATTATTTTACGGTATCCCAAGGGCTTCTAATTGCATCACACAGGCTTCCATAGAACAAATTGAACCCAATTCATGTGCACTGCATGTGCTGTTGTTGAAAGTTTGAATACCAGATTTAGATGTCTGTCCCAGCTCTCCCGAGAGTCACTTAACATATCAAATAAACACACCAGACCTTGGAACCTGTATGTAGTGTCCACTATCCCCAGGACTTCTGTGTTGTACGTCACTCTCTCTTCCTCAGAAGGGCCTGCTTCGGAGGATCCTGTTTCTGAGGAGCTGGAGGTAGAAGGGGCTGGTGTTTCCGTGGTTCCAGTGGAGGAACTGGCTGGGACTGCATCTTCAGATCCTACAGTAAAACATGCCATCAAAACAACTATCATGCTACCAGATTATAAGATCGGGACCCCTGCCTGTGTTAGTATTATTCTGGCGAGGGTTCCAGCTTTTTCTGAAGGAAAATACGCCATTATACAGTCTTATGCTTGAGCAAGAACCAGTGTGTAAAGCTATAAGGAGATACACCGATACAGACAGAGAGACCAGCAGGCATTTTTTTCCTTTTACTTTATTCTTCCTAACCCTCCTCCTCCTGCGCACCCTGACCCTTGTCCTGTGCACCCTGACCCTTACCCTTTACCTTTTGTTCTGTCCTTTCTGACCCTCCTCCTCCTGTGCACCCTGAGCCTGACCTTTAACCCTTTACCCTTTGTCCTGTCCTTCCTGACCCTCCTCCTCCTGTGAACCCTGACCCTTGTCCTGTGAACCCTGACCCTAACCCTTTACCTTTAGTTCTGTCTTTCCTGACCCTCCCCCTGTGAACTATGACCCTTTACCTTTAGTCCTGACCTTCCTGACCCTCCTCCTCCTGCGCACCCTGAGCAGCAGACTGGAGGTGGAGAACCTGTCCCCGTACACGGGCCGGCAGTACGGGTCACCGGGACGGAACCGCAGGTCAAGCCGCCGGCTCGAGTCAGACGCAGCCTGTGGGACAGAGAGAAACTTTAACAGCAAGCTTCTGACTGTTTTTTTTCTTCCCAATATACTTTACATAAAACCACAGTCCACAATTGTACCCTTCAGATTGTATTCACACCTCTTCATGGCATTATTATACAGCACAAGCTACATGTACATAAGAAATTTACATTGTGCATAAGAGCAAATCATTAAGTATGTAACTCTCCAAGCAGAGGTTTAGGCTTTGGCCTATTTTTTTTGTGTTTTCGGCATTTTTATCAGGCCTTACAAACGGGTGGGAAATGGTAACTGTCTGGCAAATAGATACTGCCTGGCCAATAATTTTCATACTGTCTTTGCAGCCACCAAAAGATCTGCTTGGAGATTAAAAGTAATGTTATGATTGCATTGAGATCTACATGTATAATAGAAGGGACCATTACAATTTCGTCTCCTTTGTACTGTATATATCAACCCCTTGTTGGTCAAGCTTTCATGGGGCAAGCAGATTGCAATCTACAGGTTAGACATTTGCATAAATATTCTTGCATAGCCAACCAAAAACACGTATCAGCGCTGGAAAATATTATCAAGAAACCCCTCAAGAAAACTTCACGTCACCTTCGAGACGTTTTCCTCTCCTCCGAGTGTTTCTAGCATCTTCTCCACGTTCTTGACCCGCCCGGGGTACTCCACACAGGTAAGGCTCTTCGTGTTGATCGGGATCGCCATGGTCTTTACGTCTGAGTCCTTAAAACTTGCAAACAAGAGGTCTGTTTATACCTGCTGCACAGATGTTCGGAAACTTCGCGCCATTTTGAACGACCTTTTGTGACCTCTGCAGCTGAACCATAACATTACATAAAAGGGGGCGTCAAAATTTAAAAAATGGCTTGAAAAAAACCAACAATTCTAAATCACAAAAGAAAATAGAGCCACGATACATGTAATAATAAATTATAGTATTATATACTGGTGTTTTTTTAACATATCAAAATTCATTATATGAAAAAAAATCATATTATGAGAGACAAGCCCCTTTTCCTGTAGTGCACTCAACCAATGACCCCTGACCTGCAAGCATGGCGGAAGAAGAGACATTCAGGAATTTTCTTCAAGCAACAGGGGAAGAAAATGGTCTGTATTAGATTAAACGTTTCGTCATTTATCGCCTTCCTTTGGAGAAGATGTAGATATGTCTTTGAGCTTACTTAAGGAGTTTCTTTTTACACTTTTCAGCGAAGCCCAAGAAAGAGACAAGCGGCGAAAGAAAGGATGGACGCAAGACTGGACAAAAATCTGAACGGCAAAAGGAACAAAGGTAAGGAAGAGAGGAAAGAAAGAGAGAGAGGGAAAAAAGAAGGAAACCATATTTGAGTCTGTAGTCATTATATTTCAATGTCATATTCAATCATATTCGTTGTTCTAAAGCCTGAAAAAGCCGAATATTAACCGAGGAAGTACTGTTGTAGATTTACATCATTACACTAAATGAATATTTATTGTAGTGCCATGCCACAGATGGCTACTTATGTCGACCTTGGTACGTATTCCCTTAGGTTTAAGAATATCATACTTTAGTGCCATTATCAGGATGCCATCTCTTTTCTGATATTTCTAGTATAAGGTGCCATAAAAACAGAAAATAATCTGAATATGCCTAATAAAAAACATGACATGAATTAAGCCAAAATATACCAAACCACAATATTTCATGGAGTGATGATGTTTACAACTTCTTCTTGTTCAATATGGTTAACGTTAGCTATAACAGTATAGGGACCTCTTCATAGGTTAGAGTTGGATATAAATGATCTAGGGGTGACAAATTGAATATAACTACTACTGGCTGAACAATTCAGATTATTTGCCCACAAATTTTTTAAAGTAACTCTACAGGGGACTATCCTAAAGATTCACAAATAATTAAGAAATGAAATAAATACAGTTTTTTTGCCACTGTAATTTTTTCCAGCAAAGCCGAACTGGAGGCCGCCATAAGGAAGCGGGTTGACTGTGAGGAGAAAGCCTTCAGGGTAGTGGAGAGGCTGCTGGACTGTCCTGTGGACATGGACTTCTTTGTCAACTGTGTAAGTTTGGATGCCTTTTAATAAAAATAAAAATGTCGTAAGTTAACGCAGATATATAGACAGACAGACAGACAGACATACACACACACACACACACACACACACACACACACAAACACAAACACAAACACAGACACTCACACACACAATCTATGACAAAAGTTTGCAATGACAAAATTAAAGAAATTTGTAGTCTATTATTACACAACCTTCAGAATTGAAAAGAAGACACTTTTATGTTGTGATAGATATTCTATTAGATGATTATCACTAAATTGACACATGTGTCTCCTGACCAGGCCCAGTACATAGAGCCCAGCCACTATGCAGACGTGATGGTGGAACGTGCCATTATCGGCCAATGTGGGTATCCTGTCTGCAACAACAAACTATCCAAGGTGTGTACTCTAGTAAACGTTAATTGTACAGTAGCTGTTGCTGTGTATTTTATTGTGAATTGTCTTTGAAATTTTTTTTCAGGAATCATAGAAAATGTCGCAAGTTAGCATACCTAAAGAAGTGCATTGTAACATTTGCCATGTTTTGAGCTGAAAATGATTTGCCATGTTTTGTGATGTAAACTCTCTTCGTAATCATAAATGTATTGGGCTTACATGTACATGTATATGTGTTTATATGTTTGTTATAGAACAAGCCCAAGCAGCAGTACCATATCGACACCAAGCACAACAAAGTCTACGACATCACGGAGAGAAAGGTAAAATATTTTCTCCCACTTTCTCAGTTCAACTAAAACTAGATAGTCTTTTTATCTAAGATTACATTCATGATAACATGTACATAGTGATATTATCAAGATAAGCACTAACATCTTTGTTTCTGTGTTACAGAACTTCTGCAGTAACTGGTGCTACAAGGCCTCCCAATATTACAAGAACCAACTCTTCACATCACCTGTCTGGGCAAGGGAAAAGGAACCGTAAGCAGTATTAATGTACATGTAGTTTAGTTTATACTCTTTAGCTCCTTTATTTCTTTGGTACCCAAAATCTTACCTTGGTAACTAGTAAGATTTCTGTTGTATTTAAGATTATTGGGAATTTCAGAATTATAATACAGAAATGTGGTGAAGAAGAAGAAAATAATTTTCAATGTTTTTCTGTAGACCTGTAACTATCAGGCTGCTTCAGAGAGAGATATCAGCTGAGGTCAGCTCTGAGTCATGTTCCAATCAACATGATCATCAAGGTACAGCTAATGTTAAAGAGAAGGACTCCACTGAAGAAAAACAGCAAACTACTCAGGAAAAGATGGTACTTGATCTTCAACAGGACAGACCTGTGATGGGGCATACAGCACAAGAAACAGACCTAGAAAAAATTAAGGAAACTTCTGGTGAAGGAGCTGAAGTGGAGTTCTCTAAACTGTCACTCTCAGACACTGCAGTAGAACAGGAAGACAGTGTTGGTAGAAAAGACAGGAAAGATAAAAGTGTGATGTATGAAAAGATGCCATCAGACAGAGACAGTGCAAAAGAGGGCATGTTGGATCTTGAAAAGAAGATCAGTGAATCACAAACTGTTAGTAAAGGAAATGAGGAGCAAATTCAGACACAGACAGCAAGGATACAAGAAGACTTTGATGTGGGTAAACTTAAAGTGCCTACAGGAGAAGGCAGAGAAGTGGAACTACAGACACCCCCGGAGCCGGCAGTACCCACCAGACATGGAACATCTGCACCAGCCACACATGTGTCAGTAGCTCAGGCTGTCTTCAGGTAAGGCTACCATTGGAACATTCATAATGTTTCCACTTGTTAAAATAATATCTTCTCATAGTGCTACTTGCATCCATTTTTTGTTGCTTTTTATTTTACTACATATACTGTACCTGACTAGTGCCCTAGTTATTACAGTGTATTTGTATTAGAGCATTTGTCTTGTTGGTATCAGCCTTTATCTATATTTAATCTCCTTATGCAGCTTTATGTACCAATTTTCCCTAATGTGTTTTGTGGGCCCCCTTGGAATTAACAGTTTGTTATAGGGGCTACTTGCCAGGGATGTTTTGAAGATCAAATAAAGAAATAAATAAGTCTAAATGTGGTAATCTTGTCATTTTTTTCCACACAGGTCTTTAATGGAGTGGAGAACAGAGGGGACTTTCAGGTTTCTGTACGGAGACCACGTGGAGGTCAACTTGGACCTTCCAGACGTCTTGAGGTTCACGACTCAGGGGGAGTTAAGGGCTGCTGCAGGGGTAACACAACAGCACCATGGCAACAATCACCATGACAACAGTCACCATGGCAACAAGAGCACAGCTCACAAGACAGCTGATCAGACAGTTGTCACTGCAGAAAAGCCCAGAAAAGTTAGATTTGAAGAGGATCAGAAGGACTTCTCCCAGTCGCTGTCCATATGTATTCCCGAGGACCCCTGTCAGGGTGAGGAGGAAGTGCAGCTAGGATCTCTGCAGGGAAAAGACCCAAAAGGATCGCAAGGTGTGGCTGGTACAAAATCTCATAACAGTGTTGGCTTTAGCTTGTTTTTCATCCGTCTTTTTACAACATTTTGTGTGTTGTTGAACTTACAAAATCCTTCTCTGTTTCACACAAACACGGAAGAAAACACACCAGTTATATTCTTACATAGAAAACAGGACCTACATGTACTATGTAGGCCATACTTGCTACAGTGACTTGTATTTCTTTAATACTTCCCTGCCCACCACTGACCACTGTATGCTTTAACATATATCTACTCCAGAAGGACATCTGTACCAGGGTGGCCCTGACCTTGACCCCGGTGACACGACCCCTGCAACCCGACCCCTGCCTGACCTTACGACCCTGCAGCGTGACGCAGCCATGTTCCAGATGAAGGTGCAGGAGTTCTACAGAGGGGGCAGGAAGCTTCCTGTTGCTCAAGATGAGGAGTTAGAGGTCAAGGAGAAGAAAGTGGAAGATGATGTGAGTCACTCGTGTAGCGTGCGTAGTCCAGTGGTTAGCGACCCTGCCTCTGGACTAAGAGGTTGGGAGTTTGAATCCCGGCTGTTGTCGCTCACCCGATATGCACGCTACTGGAAAGGGTGGCAGTCCTTAGTCCCTAGTTAAGCTGTGGTCAACTGTTCATTGTGCTTGTCGAAAAGAGCTAGGGGAGTTTCCCTGGTACAATGAACCTATAAATACTGTACATAGCGTCTGTCTTCTCTGTTACAGCCAGTGGGAGATTAGCTCTTCAGTGAGCTAAAACTGGTTTGAGATCACTTCATTTCCTTCAAGTCTAACAGGCCTGAGTTTTCCATGACTTAAGAGAAATCTGAACCTTAGAAGCATTTTACTTTAGAAAAATCCAGTGTCCAAATTGAAAGTGACAAAAGTGATGTGAGTCCTTCAAGGTTAACAGGCCTAGGGCTCCCATGACTTAAGAGAAATCTGAACCAAAGAGGCATTTTACTTAGAAATTTATTTGTCTCTAGTGTCCAAATTGAAAGTGACAAGACAAGTTCTGCAACTGTCTCTCCTTATAGTATTTGTTTGTTCATACAGTCATGAATGTTTTTCACTGTGCAACCCAACTTTGCTGACAATGTTGAGACAGAGAATCATTGATTTTTCGTAACACACAGGATCGTCCAGTCATCAGCATGTGTTCAACAATGTTGAGAGGTAAAATCAATGATTTTTTTGTAACACACAGGACCGTCCAGTCACCCTGCCCCCTGTGGACTCCCAGGCCCAGAGAGCTCTGCAACGGAAGATCCTATTGGACAGGCTGAACAGGGTGTAAGTATAAACAGAGTCTTCTGCCTGTTGATACTCAACACAGTGTTAGCTGCAGTCTTAACATTACAACCGGTATGAAAGTTTATCTGAGGTGGTAAATTATATTATAAAACAATCATACTGTTCTCCAGCTAAAACTTGGACTCAGTCCTCTTCATGATCAGCTATCTGACAAAGGGTCAAAGGATGTTGGAGGAAAGTTATGAGGCATTTTACATGCTATTTGGCCAATGTCTACTACCATTCAGTAACCTTTTAGAGTCTGGTAGAGACCAGCAGTAATGACTTCTGGGCCTTTTGGCTAAGAGAAGTGTACTAGTAGTAGTAGACTGGTATCTCTAATACATGTATGTCCATATCTCCCCAGTTTCTCCTCTGTGCTGGCCCCCCTTCGTCTAGGCGTGAGAGACTTTTCTACTGAACTCAACCTGCTGGTCAAGACATTCAGGTGGGCTGATTCTTAAAGTGTCCAACTGGCATTGCAAGGCCTTTATTGCAATACATGTAATAGTGATATCTTTTTGTTTCATCATTGTTTCTCATTGAATTCATGTATAAACATAGCTTCCAACTTCACAAAGATAGGGACATTTGTATATAAAAAAAGAAGATATTTTCTATATGTTTTCATTGGTATAGTGACATCTGTACCACTTGTAATATGCCCATGTGTGGCTTGTCTCTGGCTGCAGTTCTAAACTTGTCATCTAGGGGGAGCCTTTGATACATGTTCATGTGTTTATTTCTGCAGGTTGACCAGTGATAACATCGTCTTTAGACCAGCTGAGCTGAAGCTTCTGGCTTTAGTGCTCATTCACATGTAAGTCTCAGCATATTACAGGTGGATTTAAAAAAACGATTGGCCTCACTTTTTATCCACTGGTCAAGTCTTGAATAAAGTCGGGACATACAACTCATTCCATGACTGAATATCAAAGTTCTTTACTCATAACCACTTGTTTAAGAAAGGCCTTTAACAAAGGCTCTTGTTAAACAAGTGGTTGTGAATAAAGAACTTTACTATTCAATAATTCACCAACCTGATGAAATTATTCACAGATCATTCCATATGACTTTGAACAGTTTCATTGCCGTCTAGCCTTGAGTAAAGTATAACCTTTACCGTACATGTATCTCTTCCCCCCAGCCTGGCCACCAAGGTGCCAGTGATGATGCAGAGCCTGTACTGTCCTGAGACTGCCCAGTTCCTGACATCCCTGCTCCGGCCATGGCGGCTTGACCTACAGGACCTGGACGCACTGGTGTCTGTTATGAGACTAGGCTGAACTAACTACATTCTGTGTGGCGTCGAGTGGCTAGGCTAGTGGACATGAGATTGAGAGGTTGCGGGTTCGATCCCTTGCATTCCTGGCTAGTCATTGTGTCCTTTGGAAAGGCCCATTACATGTACATGACTTTCCTCACTCCACCCAGGTGTAAAATGGGTAGCTGACTTCGGTTTGGGAGGTAAAAGGCAGTGGAAGGAGAGGGTTGGGCACCACTTTACAGTTCCCTAGACATAGTGGATTAACAACCCACTGCCTCTATGGCTCAAAAAAGCTATGGGACTACCTTTACCTTTACCTGCATACAACAGGTTACATTTTTAGTTTTATCTAAACCCAAACATCATCCTGATGTCTTCAAATTGAGTCAAGACACAGGGAGCACAGTTTTATAACTTGTCTTTATTGAAATACATGTAAAGTAATGAAATAGCTTTGTTCCACAGTGTCTTATTACATTCAAGTATAAACATAGGTTCACAAAGATAGTGACATTTCACTACCACTACTAGATAAAAAAATATATATCCTATATGTTTTGGTATAGCACCAATGAAAATATGTTACGTTACACTTGGGACTGTTTGGGACTGTTTGCGACTTTTTGCTGGAATCTGAAATTCCAAATCAGCTGCTCTTGCCAAGAAATGTCCAGGCGACTCCCAGGACAGAGACACTGATACTGGTCCTGAAACAAGAAGTGAGAAAATTGGTGAGAAAAATTCTACTTTTCAATACCCAGTGGTGGACCCAGACATGTCCGGACATGCACCCAGACGTTGTGCCCTTGGGAAAGGCACTTAACACGTATTTCCCCCCTCAGTTAGAGGGATCCTTGGCCCTACTAGGGTTTGGGTTGGCATTAGGAAGGGCATCCAGCCGTAAAAAATCCTGCTTCAAAAAAAGACTTGCACTTGATGCAAGCACGTCTAACCCCCGTTTCAGGGAAAAAAGACGTTAAAACTGGATAAGAAGAAGAAGAATACGAATATTACATCAAAATCATGAAGATGTTCTTTGTCACAAAGTACGAAAAGAGAAAAATAAACTTGTCTCACCATAGCAAAACCTGCACAGTTCTGGAGTGTTTCCACATGTTGTAGTACGTGACATGGATGAGTTTGTGGCTTCGGAAGGCCCGTAAGATGTCCTTAGCACTGCAGAAAACATTGGGCGAAGTTTGATTTCTTTTGTTTCAAATCCAACTATGGTGACCATCATTACAAGTACAGAGGGAAAATTGAAAGAGGCTACATGTGTATCTGGATCAGTCATCTGGATCATCAAACCAGGCTACAGACCCAAAGACTACACCCTTGGCACAGAATCACCATGAAGCAAGGAGTAGCCAAGTCTATTCATGCCCTGATGAAGGTAACTGACCATAGTAGTTACCGAAACATTGGCCAGGTACTTGTTACTGACTGGTTGTGTTGAAAAGAACCCTATATTTAGGGAAAAGTCAGTTTGAAAATAAGCTTCTAACCTTGTGAATGGTGTATTCAGCACCAAGGACAGTACCAGTCTTTGTAATTCTTATTTTCTGTGATGTCAGCTTGGATTAATTTTCTAATCTTAAACTTAATCATACTACTAGATCTACATAAACTTTAAGTGGTTAAAGAGTGCAGTATGAAATCTGATACCCATAGTTGCACCTGTAATTTGACACCTACCAGTAGAAGTTCTGTGCGGCCACCAGGAAGTGGTTTCCGTCTAGAGGTCGGATGTCAACGGAGCCGTACCCAGAGAACTGTTCTGCTATCTGGGAATTATAGGACATGTCGACAGAAAATATACATGGCTTCAGTGATTATTAGGTTAAAGAGTGCAGTACACAGAGCACTACACAGAGAACTGCTCTGTAATCTGGGAATAGGACAGAAATAGACATTGAAGAGGTACGTTGGTGTGTTATGCTGTAGGGCGATTATACTGGCTATACAGATACAAACAGATACAATGTAGACTTCAGGTGAACAAAATGATATAAGCTTGAGTGATCAATTTGGACAGGACCTTTTTCAACAATATTAATGAAGGATTATAACATTACAAAACTTAAGCTACACACATGAGGTGACAAACTTGTTAAATCCATAGTTTCTAAATTTATTTAATTTTATAGTTTCTAAACTCTCCAGTAGAGTGGTGCAAGTAAAAATTGTCTGGTGCAGGTAATTTTCAATGTGCAGGTATGCAGATAAAAGAATTTTGAGCCCTGAGAAGTCCCAGTCCCACCTGTGCAGAGTTGATAGTCCTTGCAGCCCTGCTCTGTGCCAGTGTGACAAACAGCCACTGTGGTCGCCTGGACACTGGGTCCTCTCCAGACAAGCACTGGGGAACAGAATTACATAACTATTTAACAGCAATTACATCAGTTACAATACATTAAGTGTAAATACAACAGCAAATGATAAACATATCTTGTGAATGATAAGAAAACAAACTTGAAGGCTTGGTAGAATATTTTTAGATGTATACTAAGTACATCAGAGTTTTCTTAAATTAAACTTCCCATGTACTAATCTGGATTAGCAATAGATTCTACACATCTTGACAATGATTTAGGAGACATATTTTGGCTCATATATCTATAGCCATTTTACCTATTTATCAAGGTGACACAAACACTTTAAGTACTACAGGTTGTACCAAACCCTTGCACATTGTACATTGTACTTTTTGTGTGTGTTTTGGGGAAGAGGGAAAATTATCTATAAGCCTTCTTACTATATGGTCGATGCTTGCCCGTATGATGTTGACTTTATCCTGAAACCTCCTCAGTACCTCCAGGTACCTCCTGAACCTGGGGGGGACTGGCTGCTGCTTACTGAAGGAGCAGATAAACAAAACAACCAACATGTTCTAGCTAATACTACTAAAGTCGTGTACATGTGATTCTAAAGAAAAAATACTTTGCAATTTTGCTTTAATGCATCAGTGCCTGATGCCCACGGATGATTGATTGAGCATACAAAGAGTTGGTGCCTTACCTGATCCCCTGCATAGTGAGTAGGTGGGCCATCCGAATAAAAACTGAGGAAACAGGAAAAGAATGTTGATGAACACAGCTGTACATGTTTGTCTATCATATACAATTTGATTAGTGATTTAGAGTCTGATATTTACAGGAAAAGCAGCTTTAAGTCACAGTAATTTCAATAAATGTTTAATTTTCCTACAAGTTAGAAATGAAATTATAGCATTGTGCACATCTATGGTTAAAGTTGAAATTCAGATTGCTCACCATATCCTGCCATGTATGAGTCATAGCCTGCTTCATGGGGATGGCTCTCTTTGGCTGTGAAGGGAACAGAATCATAATATTAACCTTCTCCTTCTACCTAAGTCCATAATTACTACAAATTTGGTGCCAAACAGCTATCTTAGCATGCTGAAGGTTAATACTGCAGTCATAATATCCTTTCCCACCTCGTTACCTTGTGTACTGTCTGCTCTGTCCTCAGTTGAATTAATTTTACCACCAATGATTCTAAGAAGATCGTTAAGTATGAAACAAGATGACAAAAAAAGCTCTGTCTTCATTTTACAACCAATGATTCTAAGTAGATCATAAAGTCTAAAATAAGATGACAAAGTTTGTCCTTACTGTATCTGTCACATTCTTCCGCAGGAACTACTGCTGGGGAGTGGAGCACCATGAACCGGCCTTTGTGGCTATAGTAAAAAGAGAGAGAAAATACACATTTTTCGCTGTTGATTGCAGCATGCATCAAAAAGGTGTTAGAATAAAATCAAAGGCCAATTCTCAATTTAAAATGGCTGCTGTTGGGCTGGGTGCAGCTGTCAGCCAATTTTGGTTGCCTAGAGACAGTCTGAATGTTCCATGGGACCACAGAAATGTGGTTGCTGGTTGGGTAAGACAGTTAGCTGCTTAGAAGAGGGTCGTAAAAAATAATGTAAAGTCATAAGGAACTGTTTTGATATGAGTTGTGACTGGTGGTGGTTGGCTGCACCAAGTGGCTGCTCTACCAGGCTTAACTGTATATTAAAATAGTCTACAAAACTTTGAGAAGATAACTGCAATTAATATGCTGTAACTTTCTATATAATAAAAGCAGTGATGACAGAGAGACTAGTGGCTGAGCACTACCAAGTAACAATCAATCAATCAATTGCAGTGAAAAGAAACCTTGTTAAGAAGTAATTATACCTGTTAAGAGCATCATAGAGATCCTGTAGGATTGAAGACTGCAGAACACCAAACTCTGCTAGAGGCTAGGGGAGGGCAGACAGGAGTGGATAATAAGTAAGGAAGATAGCGGTCTTACAACAGAGTCAATCATAGATACACAAGGCAGGTATTCTTAATGAAAAGCACCCAGTTAGAGACTGAGACAACATCGGAATATCATAGATTTAGTGTACTAATTTAATGTAAGAAAAAAAAAAGATGAATGATTCAAGAAGAAACTAAGCTGCAAGATATGAAAGAAAAAGAGGCATCCAACTTTCTTAAGAAACAGGAAGATGTCAGTTATCTCTTTAAGACAGAGCAGTAAGATTGTATACCTTCTTGAGCTCAGCTGCAATGTGTTTGGTGTCATATATACATGGGAACAGCTGGTGGAGCTCTCTCTTGAACTCAGCATATTTATCTGGGAAAAGACAACCATTTATAACCATGGCAAATTTCCTAGAAATGCTCTAATATCTCTAATAACATAGTTGAAATTACAAATAAATGTAATCAAACAATAAACAGAAGGAATACTTTGGACAGCCTTGTAATTTTCACAAATTGCTTTACACATGTAGCTTGTAGTAACATCAATGTGAATATTGTTCAGTACCAAGGACAGGGACAATTATACTTTTTTTAATCCCAACTTTCCACAATGACTTACTATGGCAAGAAGAGATTATCCTCTATCCTCTGTATCCTCTAGATGTATACTCTAACCACACACATTTGATGCTATAAATATTAATGAAATACATTGTATAAATACCAAAGTTAGGTATTTATTTCTAGCTGATGCTTGTAGTGATGACTGTGGTATCAGATAGATAATAGATTGTGGTACCTGGCAGAGGTCTGTACATCTTGCCATACAGCAGCATGAGGTCCATGAGCATATTGTGTCCTACAACTGGCTTCCTGGCCTGGGTCAGAGTTCTCAACACATGGGTGAAACCCAACAAGTACTCCAGGGCTCTGGGGAAAAATGATTGCTGTATGTCATACATTTGAAGTTTCATATTTCTAATGAATATGACTCAAAATGTCTTCATTTTACATTCTCATTCATACATGAGCTGTAAGCTGCAAATTGTTTTGAACAGTCTCTACAGATGGAGCAAATAGTCTATAGTGAGGACACTGCACATCCTGACATCAGTCTGCATCACTGGGTCAGGGTTCTGAACACATGGCTGAAACCCAACATGTACTCCAGGGCTCTGGGAAAAAAGGATACTAGCTGTTTTATGAAACATTCTCATTCACACATATACATGTACAGCATGTCGGCAGAACGTACTGCGCCTGCGCAAAAATCCAGGTTTTGCGCAGGTACATGTAGCTGCCTGCTATTTTGAACAGTGTTCAGACCCTACAGATGGAGTAGATTATCTATAGTGATACTGCACATCTTGGCAGCACTGCATCCCTTAACAACTTGGGCGCCATCTGGAGTGACCTTGGTGATCACACAAAGCTATCATCTTCTGCAAAAACTAAATTATAACAATTCTTTCTTTCTTTATTAAACTTGCAACAGCAAGACACGTGGAGCACATAGGCAGCAGATTGAGCTGATACTGTCAGTGACGAGACAGCCTGCATGATATTGGACCTGTTCCAACTTCCTGCTTGCAGTGTTGTTTAGGTCTCCCAGAAGCACTGAAGCATACTCCAGCTTGGGTCGTACTAGGGTGAAGTATGCTGTCTCTAGGCAGAGCTCGAAATACCCGGTGGCGCACTGGCGCGGCGCCACCTGATTTTGCTTGGCGCGACTTATTCCTAAACTCAGGTGGCGCAGCGAGCCACCTATAATTTACGGTAGGGACGTCACTGCTGCGACACCGCTCTTCCCCAGCTGCTACATGTAACATTATCCTTGCGCAAACGAAGAACATGGCGCACGTAACACCACCCGCATAAGTGTGCCGCCATGTAGAGGCGTGGCATTCCCACGGCGGCAGCCCTGTGATGTTGCGCCTGGATCGCGTGTACTCGCTGCCGCGGAAAATTCAATTAACTATCCAATCACTGCGAGTCGGCGAGCTCAGTTGGTATCAAGGACGTTCATGGTTGGTATAAAACCATTCCCACTAAAATATACAAAATCCAATCATGCAAACAGATTCTTTTGTATCTAGATGTCGTTCATTTAGTTAAAAACAAAATAATTGCTCTTCAGATATCACTGATTGTTCGTTTATGGTCGTTTTTGAACATGAAAATGTAGCGAAAACTTTCCTTTGTTTACAGCGGCTTGGGTTTTCCCGCGTCGGTTGTCTGTCTCTGCCATTATGCCAATGTGGTAGTCAGCAGAAAATTTGCTCCTTTTAGGCTTATATCTTTTATGAAAAACCCATTGTAGTCTTAGATTTACATCTTAAACGTTAATAGTAATGTATTATGACGGTTTTAATAGCGTATTTACGCTTTTTGATGCTATAAAATAAAAGAAAATTTACGTCATTTTAATACATTTACCTCCGTAACAGTGGAGTCTTCCGATGACCCCAATTGACCTTTCTTTCCACTATGCCAGCGCCATTTTGACAAGACGAAAACTCATTTTCTCAGCCCAAATTTCTTGAATTATCCCCACGAAAAACGGAAATTGGGCACATATTTATGCGTTTTAAGGAATTGTAAAACCAAATATGGATATTTTTTAGTTTTTTTTGTAGAGAAAATTGCTGTAATCTTCGCCGATTCCACCGAATGCATAAAAGCACCATGCGCCACGCACGGCCAGGCGTTTTGGGAAAAGTCGGAAACGCAGGTGACCGTAGACACTTCGTGTCAAAATGAAGGTTTCTTTATTTCAAATACATATGGATTCTAAACTCAATTCACATTTTAATAATGCAGCGGTGAAAATTACCACAAGGTTCAATATAACGTCCGGAAGGGTGGCGTTACGGCCGTGGTGCTGAGCGGGTTACGGCCAGCCCTTACGGCCAGCCCACAGCGGTCGGCCGCGACCGCAATCAGCAGTGTTGATATGCCGGCGGGACCGGAATGGGGTGACCGCTGGCTGCGTTGGACAGGTGACCGCTATAGCACAATCCTTAATGCTTAGGTCAATGGGAAAAATTCAAGGGACCGACAAAATGTGACCGCAATGGCCAGGTGACCTCTATACAAAGGTGACCGCTAGTACAGGTTTGACTGTATATATATTCTTGTGATTTTGATACACAGACACAGTGATTGAGAGCTCAAAATACTACAATCTGTTCTAATATACCCCCCTCAGCTTAATACCCCCCCCCCCCTGCCCCAGTTAAGCTGCCAGGTCCAAAAAAATAACCAACAGTCATAACTTGTTTTCATATCCTTTTTTTTAAGTTAGGCATACAAAGCCCAAGTATACAGATGCTGTAGTTAACATTACAAGACATTGAAAACATGTAAATGTGGCATTGATTCTTTATTAAAACGTTGTTGTTTGAGAGCTTTTGTGTTCTTTACATTACTTTATTTTATAACATAAAACTTAAGTAGTTATTTAATAACTAGAAGAAAACGTAATAGATATAAGTAGCAGATTTGAAGAAAATGATAACTTGGAAGTGTTGCCACTTGAATACTGATGGCGCCACCTGGCTTTTGACTCAGGTGGCAACATGCGCCACCTGGCTGAAAAAAGTATTTCGAGCCCTGCTCTAGGGCTCGCTTGCCCAGTTTGCCCTTGAGCTTGCGCAGGAGACCTAGCAGTTTCCTACTTTTCCTCGTAGTCACCTGTACATGTTCAGGTATATTTATAACAATTAGGTCATGGGGAACTCCCCTTCCCAGAAGCCCCCACACAGTACAAAAGGTGTGGCCACACCTGGGGACTTTCTCTTCACCTGGTGCCAGCAACAAGAGCAGGTCATTAGCTATAGTCTGATTTTACCTCCAGCCTGCAGGTGAAACCCATGTTTTCACAGACATAGTCACTGGTCAATACTCTTAGCAGTTACGAACTCAAGATAACACAGCATTGACAAGAGGTGAGTACAGTTCTAGATCTCAGTATACTCAAACACATTCAGCTTAACATTGAGCAATTAACCTTGCCATTGAGCAAACACTGTCGTCGGAATGGCTATGTTGCAGGATATAAACTTAATGCCACATTACTGTTAATCTGAGTACAGTCTATGGATGCAAATAGGTTAAAATTAGGTTTCTTTGAAAAAAAAATAGTTTGCTTAAGGGGGTCATAGGTCACAGGGATACATGGGTTTTCTGTCAGCTTTCAGGTAGCCTTGAGGTCGGTAGTATGTATATTATTACTGTAACAGTGAAATATAATTAGGATTGGGCCTGAGCAAAAAGGGAGCCTATTTTATTTCATTTTTCATTTACTTTATTTTTTCTCTGGCGTGCATTGTTACATTATATTAGCAGCTTGCAGTTCAGTGAACATGGGACTTTCCACTGTTGACTTCTCAGTTAATGATTAATGTTGGTAAGTCAATAGAAACTGTTTGAGTTTCCCTTGGCCAGACACAACAGTCTTGTGACTATGCCCAGGGGATTCCCTATGACTCCTGCTACCTCAAGTGTTTTCATAGAGTTCCCAGTCGAGAACCACACTTAGAAAACATAAACAACAGCATCTAAAGACCAAAAAATCTTAACAAGAAAACTTGGTGCTTGTAGATAAAGCTTAAGAAAGTGTAGAGTCTTAAACACGCCTGGCATATCTTGTTTATCATATTTTAACAGCTTGAAGTTCAGTGAACATGGGACTTTTCACTGTTGACTTCTCAGTTAATGATTAATATTCGTAAGTCAATAGAAACTGTTTGAGTTTCCATAGGTCATAAATATAACGGTTTTGTGACTATGAGTCATTGTAGGTCCTACATGGACAGACAGTCAAAGTAAGTTTTGCCTTTTCTACAGTCTTTGCAGTTCTACTGTTTTTCAGGTAAAATCCATCTGCCAGAGATTCAATACAAGGAAGTACATAATTATGGGCAATCAGCTCAGCAAGCCGCAGAGGCTGGAGTCTGACATTCAGGCAACAGGCAGCCCAGAGGTGGGTACTAGTAGTGGGACAGAGCTTGGCAATGCGCTAATCCATTACAGTTTAGACTGAACTACATTGTTATACAGACATTGTTTATTTATGGCAAGGGAAGGGACACTGTACTATCATACCTAGCTGTGGCTGTAAACACCCTACGTTTAGGAAATGGATTAGAAAAAGAATGCAATGAAGATGCAATGAAGCAAAAAGAAAGAGGGGCATAAATTAGGTTATCCAACAGAGGAGTGACAGACTAGACAGAATTTGTACAGAAGTTGGGGAGAATGTGGACTGCAACTGGTGTTGTCTGAGTCACCTTCAATCTCAAAAGAACCTCCCGACATTGACACAAGGTCAGGAGGTCAGCAGTGTTGCTTCAGAAACCTCTTAAAAGATATGCTGGATGTGTTGCCAATTTTTTACATCAGATTTTAATTTTACGGGCTACTTTACTACTAGGGCTGTTCAAAATGACTATGAAATGTACAGGAAGTAATATGCCATTGGCATTATGATTACCAAAGAGTTCTACATTGTCCTGTTAAAAACAAAATTGATCTAGTCCAAGGATTTGGTAAAAAAATGTTTACATAATAAGGAGACAAAGATATACAATTGTACCTGTTCAAATGCGGGGGGTGGAAGACTGCGGATGATATTAAGTTAATCCATAACTACTTATTAGATAACTAGGTGGGAGAAAACGTTCTACGCTAATTCAGAAAAATCAACACTCACTGCTTACTTTATGAACACCATGGAAGACGAAGCTAGCTATAATGCTGCATGTTAGTGGACAGAGATCTGAATCAGCATGTGTCAGGTCAGTTGTGAATCTGTACAATTTCCACAATGTCAGAAGGGTTTCCAGGAAAGTAGGAATGTGGGCATAGAATGTGGGTCAGCAAATTTCCAGGGCTGTCAGACATCCCTGTACTATGTGGACATTCCATATCTCCCAAGGGTTTCCAGGAATTTCACTAAGTAGGTCAATGTGGGTATAGATATGGGTCAGCAAAATTCCAGAGCTGTGAGACATTCCTCTGGACATTCCATACCTGTGGATAAAATTCCTGTACAATTTCTAGAATTCTTGCAAATTGCACACAATACTGTACCATTTGGCTTGCCCATGAGGCGTCGCCAAAAATGTACATGGAGCAAAGTTTGCAGTACATATGAAGCCAATTGGCTACCTTCAAGAAATATTTCAAGATAGCAACAACACTTGGGTTATACTTACAGATGGAACGGAAACAACATAGCAAGACAGCAAACAATGGAACATCAGCTGGCACAAACACAGTCAAGGTCATACCATTGAATGTACCTCAGGATCATGGCCTCTCTAATGAAGACATATCAAGGTGAGTGATATCTGCTAATCAAGTTACAGGTATGTCTGGTAGCTGGTTGTCACTTGAAATGAGAACATGATTACTTCCAAGGCTCAAAGCAAACAGTTAACTCTCTTCTGAGCAAACTTAGATGTCGTGGTGCAAGTCAGGTTCACGATACTTTCAAGTGTGACTGTGAATGTAGGCTAAAAAGTTTACATTTTTCAAATAATTTCAACAGATGTGTCTAAGAAAAAAAAATTGATTTAAAAAACACCAAAAGGTCCCATTGATTCCTGTTACCATTATGATAGTAGAACCAATGTGTGGATTTTTGGCGATTATCAAAATGCAAATGCCTTGTGACTTATAACCCACTCTCCAGGCAGTACGCTGAACACCTACAGAAAGGTGAGGAGGCCGTGCAGAGAGGAGACCTGGACTCAGCAGAGACGCACTTTGCAGCAGCACTCAGGCTTGTACATGTCAGAGGTAGGAAAAAACTTAACACACTGGATTGTAAAGTAAACTTAGAAATGAATGAAATGTGCCACACCTCAATTTCTCCGGTAAAATCGTGATAATGATAAGTAAAACATGTCTCTGTAGCTTGTAAATCATTTGATTTACAATCACTTACCCCTTTGTTAGGTGAGTTTAAGAGCACTTGGACATGTCAAATATATACTGGTATACATTGTTCCTGCAGATCCTGCAGGTTCACAGTACGCAAAGGAAGTGCCTCCGCTGCGCAAGTTGGGCGATGTTTACTGCAGGCGAGGGTGTCAAACAGGAGACGGGGGAGACTTTGTAAAGGCGGCAGCACTGTACAATGCAGCAATAGCCAGGTCAGAGGTCCCTGACAAGACCCTTAGTAATGCAATTGAAGAAACAGAAGTGCTGTTTCTTAAACATGCCTTAAAGATAGATCAGAAAGGGAATCCACATGAAACAGAAAAACATAAGAAACAGCTGAAAGAACTTCGGGAGGGAATCCAACTAGAACTGGAATCACTTGACGGTTTCCCCTATATAGATGATGATGAGAACCCACTTGTAACATTGTTAGAACTGTGGATGGGAGACACTCAAAGAGGACGACTTGATGAAATTGAGGAAATGGCAAAAAGACTCAGAAGAGAGCAACTGCATGAGATGGAAGCCATGTGGGCTGGCATAGTTAGTCAGGTGTTTGAGAAAATTGCTGAAGACAGAAAGAACTTTATAACACAGCTAGAAGATGAGTGTATCTCAGTGATGGGTCCCCCTCCCTGTAAGTATGCCCTGATAGGTTTGGGTTCACAGGCCACAGGACTGGTAACTCCATACTCAGACCTGGAGTTTGCCATCTTGGTAGAGGAGGAAAATGAAGCAAATGTCACGTATTCCCGTCGACTGACTCACTACCTGCACCTCAAGGTGGTCAACCTGGGAGAAACCATCCTCCCAGCCTTGGGGATAAAAAGTCTGAATGATTTCTACTCAGATGACCCACTAGACAACTGGTACTATGACTCTGTTACACCTCGCGGTTTTGCCTTCGATGGGTCCATGCCTAGAGCAAGCAAGACTCCACTGGGCAGGCAGGGAACTTTGACTGAACCAGCCAGTGAACTCATCCGCACACCAAGGAATATGGCCAAAATCTTAGAGAAGGATGCCTCCGTGTACCCAAAGAAAGGGTATCACCTTGCCAATGTCTTGAGGAATGTCTGTCTAATGGCAGGATGTCAGACGTTAGTTGATGACTATCTAGGGATTGTCAACAAAGCACTTAGTCTGAAGGCTGATGATGCCACAATGGCTCAGAATTTGGCAAAGGAGATGATCCGGGAGAATTTCGGAAACTTGCAAAGCCAACAACCCACTGCAACTCTATTAGATGTAAAGAAAGAGATCTACAGGTTTCCATCTCTTGCAGTGGACTGTTTGGCACTCAGTTCAAACATTGCCCCCTCTACAATTTGGCAGACAATTGAAGACATGGAAACTAAAGGGGTTGTCAGTGCAGAAAACGCGCATCACCTGAAGGTGCTGGTCAGTATCTCAGCAGAACTCAGACTGAGAACCTACATTGCAAACGGCGGACAGAAGGAAAACCTGTCAGCCTTGTCTGCAATGCCAACATCGCAGGAGAACAGTCACGAACAGAACTTACAAAAGGTGTTCTACATTTCCGATATTAGCCAGCTGTTGAGATACTACTCCACAGCAATGCCTTTGAACCGCTTTCTATCATCAGATGACCCATTTTCTGCCAATCAAAAGTGCCTGTTGAAACGAGTACAACTGTTTGAAAACTCTGCCAGAATGAAAGGCGATATGTACCTCTCTTTGGGTTATAACATGGAAGCTGTCAGGTGCTATGAAAACGTTCGGGGAATAGTAGGTCCCAGGTACCTTTGGAATAAGGGGTCAGCGTTGCAAAACTTGGGAAAACAAGAACATGCTATTGACTGCTTCAAAGAGGCCCTACAGATGTCCCGGGATCTCCTTGCACCAAGTACTGAACATCCTGACATTGCCATGTCCCTGGTCAAGCTAGGATCAGCCTATCTAAACATGGCTGACTATAAAGAAGCAATCAGTTATGTTCAGAAAGGACTGGCCATGTTCAGGGAAGTTTATGGCCAAGACAGTGCACACCCTGACATTGCTGAAGCACTAAACCTTCTAGGGTTGTCTTTTGATAAGGATGGCAAATACGAGCAAGCGCTTTTCCATTTGGAACAAACATTGGAGATGAATTTGAAAATTAATGGCATCGGAGCAGCACGTCGAAATATTGCTACATCACATCACAACATTGGTTTGGTTTGGATCAATAAGGGTGATTATAAGAAGGCCATCAGCTTTCTTGAACAAGGCCTGAGGATGAGGAATACTTTATTCGGTCAGAATACAGCCCATCCTGATATCGCTGTTTCCTTATCTGTGCTGGGAGCAGCCTGGCATAAGCGGGGGGATCCTCAAAAGGCTATGCACTACCGAGAGTTAGCACTGAAAACGTACAGGGTAGTCTATGGTGAGACTGCAATACATCCTGATATTGCAAATGCACTTAGTAACCTTGCAGCATCATGGAATTACTCGGATCCAAAACAGGCCGCCATCTACGGGCAGCAGGCAGAGGGGATGAGAATGCTCTTGAGTGACACACGTTTCCATGACGACACTGCTGGTGCACTCAACAACCATGGGTCCATTTGGTGGGAGCAGGGCGAGAACAGCAAAGCTATCTCCTACTATAAGGAATCTCTGAAGACATTAAGAAGAACCTTTGGCCGAAATACTCCACATCCACACATTGCTACTTCCCTCAATAATCTGGGAACAGCCTGGAGTGGCCTGGGTGATGACAGTAAGGCAATGAACAACTATGAAGAGGCACTGAAGATGTTTAAAACCATACATAAAGATACTGCCCATCCTGACATTGCACTGGTTCTCAACAACATGGGGGCAGCCTGTAATGACCTTGGTATTTACAAGAAGGCACTGATGTATTTTGAGCAAGCAAGGGACATTTTCCAAAATATCTTAGGTCCGGGTGAAGCCCATCCTACAATTGCGGACACACTCAATAACATGGGAGTAGCCTGGTGTAGTCTGTGTGATTACAGAAAAGCCAAGGACTGCTATGAACAGGCCTTGCAGATGCAGAAAGCTGTCTATGGTGAAAAAACAGCAAATCCCAGAATTGCCACCTCCCTCAACAACTTGGCAGCAGCCTATGATGGCCTGAAAGATTACCAAACAGCACTGTTTTTCTACGAACAGTCACTGCAGATGTTCCAAACACTCTATGACTCAGATTCAGCAGCTCCAAACATTGCCTTTACGCTTGTAGGGATGGGATTTGCCTGGCGTGGACGCGGTAATTACAGGAAAGTGATAGAGCATTTTGAACAGGCACTGGTGAAGTTGCAAACTATCCACGGAACAGCACATCCCGACACTGCTCTCGTGCTTAACTCCATCGGAACAGCCTGGCTTGGCTTGGGTGAGAACGGAAAAGCTATCAAATGCTTTGACAAGTCCCTGCAGATGCAAAGAGACGTGTACGGTCCTCGTGCAGAAAATCTTGGCATTGCTGCTTCACTCCATAACCTGGCTGCAGCCTGGGCTGCCTTGGGTCATGATCGAGAAGAGAGAAGGTACAAGAACAAGGCAAGGCAGATGGCAAAGAAACTGGAACGTCGGTAGTTCCAAATGACTACCGTTCACCTTAAACTGAGATAGGACAGCTGCCCTGAATGTTGAGGAGTTGCAGCAAGTAGCTGAAAAGTTTTGTCAGTGAAACAGAGATGAGAAATTTAGAAAATAGGGTTTTCTTTTTAACTTCATTGCTAGTTGATAAGGTGAACTGCCTTGTCATAACAGACAACAGAAACAAACTAATTATAACAGCCACTACAGCAGTGTGTTGGGCATCTACTGGCCCATGGTTACCATGGTGCACTGTTCAGCCACGCCCACTGTTGTGTAGCCTCGGTACCAAACCTTTGGTCGGCTTGGCGGTAATTTTTCGGCCCCGGGCTTTAGCAAGCACAGGCGAGTTACGCCACGGATCTATCTCCAGCTGGTTTCCCTGTATCCGCTGGCGTCCTGTATTACGGTCAAGTCTTCTATTGCCGCCGACCCAAGTGAGCGAAGAAATCTAAAACCCCCCCGAAGCGCGGTAATTGAGGCCTGGTTGGCGGCCCCTAACGCTCTCGGCGCCGAAGGGATAGCGCTGAGCTCACGGCGGTCTGGTTACCAGGCTAACTGTTGTGCCACCTACAGAACTGCAGTTTAAAGGATCAGATTGGCATTGGCATGTTACTGGCTACATCATATGATTCACTTTACAATGTGAATGCACAGCTCTAAGTACAGGCAAATATCATAGATGGCATCACATCTATTTGCATGAACTTCACAAACTTTCAGTACCTTCACTCCTCCAAAATAGTTTAGGCTGTCAAAGTACAGTGCAAATTAATTGTGATTTCACAATATTAGATGCATTGCATTTATACCACAGAGGTCTACCAGGTAGAGAAGTAGTGGTTATAACATTAAGCTTCTGTCACAAAGTCTGTGAGCTAAGCTACAGTGTTTATGAGCAATGCAGTCTTTAAAAGTACAAATTGTATTGTACAAATTGAACCTATAGCATAAATGTGTTCAAGTTTATGTTTGTATTCAAGAAGCAAGAAAACATATTGCATATGATATAGAGTAGATAGATGATAGATAGATGATAGAAGATAGATGGGGAACACATTTCCCTGCTCAGTACATGTACCTGTCTGACAGATCATCCTTTTCTTCCTCCTCTCTCCTCTTCTCCTGGTTAACCTTCCTCACAATTATCTGACAAAAAATAGTTATAATATATGAATAGAAAGTTACATGCATTTATTAAGTAGTTCATGTATTTGTGGTCACAATGAAAATGAGATGATCAGTATCAAGATTAAAGGAGGAATTGCAAATGCTAGAAAACCTGTGTGGTTCACTGTTGACAGTATCAAATACATACATGTACCTGTGCGTTTACTGTGTCATATGTCCACACCTCTGGGAAGCATGTCCTTAGAGCACGATGGATCAGGAACCTAATAGGTCCTCCAAAAAAATGTGCAAAAAAACTGTTTGTAACAGGAACAGTTTTGTCTAGCTTTCTCTAATGGTTCATACAATCATGGTCCAGTCTTCTTATTTATATTCTCAATGGTATACATGTATAATGTAACTTCACGATATCTTGTGCATGTAAAGATTGCTTAACATCTGACAGATAAAACACAGCATAGCAACGTTTATCAAACTGAAGTAGCTGTCTGGCCACCAATTCTCCATTGGCTACAGGGCTAAGTTTAACCTTCTCCCTGCTGCCTAATTACACGTATGTACCCAATAAAATTTGATGCCAAAAGGCTACTTTAGAAGATTACATGTAAGTACCTTTAGGTGCAGGGATGTTCAGCTCTGTCCCTCCTCCGTTACTGAGCCACTGGGACACTGTAGAGGAACACAACTGCACCTGGTCCTGCTGACTTCCACTGGGAGTAAACAATAAACATGCCACAAAGTACGTAAACAATAAACAACAACAACAGGTCATGGGTCATCCTTCAGCACAACTGCACCTGGTCCTGCTGACTTCTACTGTGTAAACAATAAACATGTCATCTAGGTTTAAGAATAGTGTTTTACCTTTTATTGTCGACTTGTTGAACCAATCATGATGAATTTTAAGTGTATCATACCCCAATTCAGCCATGTAAGGCTGCAATGGTATGTGTGTTGCAAAATAAACCAGTCTATATATAAAGTAAACAATAAAGAACAACAACAGGTCATCAAGACTCTCCAAGATGAACGGCGACTTCTGCATGCAGCTGTCGACCTGGATGTTTATCGGGTCTCCAAGTAATGTACATTAACTCAGTACTCATGGACATAGCACTTATGGACCTTCTGGCATTCGTCATCTGCAATGTCAAGCAAGGACTATGTTCGTTGTGTATTCTATTTATGTCTCTGTGTTAATTTTGTTTGTTTGTGTCTCGTAGAGCATAGTTGGTGTTATCAATTAGCGAGGAATTCCTCCTCACAGCTGCGCGGCAGACAGGAGAGCATAGTTTTTTTCTTGATGAGATTGTCCCAAATAACATGAAGTCGCTCTCTATCTGCCACGCAAACGTGAGGAGTCTACCTGCAAATGACTTTGTCAAACTCCACGAGCTTGAGACTGTTGCCCTTGATGTGGGATTTGATGTAATTGCGCTGACAGAAACTTGGTGTGATGACTCCATCCCTGACTCAGACATTACTTTGTCATCCTATCAAGCCCCGTTACGACGGGATCGCAGCAGGCATGGGGGTGGGGTTGTGCTCTATGCATCCAATAATCTGCCATGTAAAAGAAGGTCTGATCTGGAAACAGACGGATCCGAAACGATCTGGTGCGAGGTGAAGCTAAGAAACTGGAAAGTTTATATTTGTGCTTGTTATAGACCACCTGGCCAGAACGCGGAGGAGCGTTTGGCATTTATAGACGACCTGCAACGGTCGGTAGATACTATTGTGGCCAGTGGACCTTCTGAGCAGAATGGAATTGTTCTACTAGGTGATTTTAATAGTAGCTCGGATAACGCAGCTGGTATGATAAACAAATTTGTGTCTGATAACAATTTTACACAGTTGATATCGGAACCTACTCGCAGTACCGATACTTCAGCATCTGTGCTTGATCTTATTATCACCGATTCACCAGGTCTTTTCACGGACCACGGTACTTACCCTCCCCTGGCTAATTGTGACCATTGTGTTATTTACGGTATAATGTCTGTCAAAATTCCTAAAGCCAACGCCTACAAACGAACTGTTTTTGACTTTGCGAATGTTGACTATGAAGAACTTAATTCCAAGATTCTTGAAGTAGACTGGAATTCCGTAATATTTGAACACATTCCAGACGTGAATGCCTCAGCTGAGGCTTTCATGACAACTCTCACTAATGTCATTAAATCGTTTATCCCCAGTAAAATAGTTACTATTCGTCCTAGAGATAAACCATGGATGACAAGTGAGATTAGATGCTTGCTTAGGAAAAAGAAGCGACTTTACAGACGATACAAAAAAACAAATAACCTAAATTTATTTTGTGCTTTTAAACAAGTCCGTAATCATTGTACAAATCTAATTAGAGAAGCAAAGAGAAATCATCGGAATAGCCTTTGTCTCGACCTTGCTAATCCAACAGTGAACCCAAAAAAGTGGTGGTCTGTATCCAAGGAAATCTTCCTTGGTAAAGCGGATCGTGTGTTACCCTCTTTACTTGAAAATGGAAATGTTGTGTCGGACGACAAGGCTAAGGCCGATATTCTTAATGCCTACTTTGCATCTCAAACATGTCTGAATACCGAAGGCGCTTCCCTTCCGAACTTTGTACTCAGAACGGATTTAGTTCTCAACTCAATTTCTTGCTGTCCTGCAGACGTGTACAAAGTATTATCAAACCTTAATGTTAATAAGGCCACGGGGCCTGATGGCCTCAGTAATAGACTTTTGAAGAACATAGCGCCGTCGGTAGCAGAACCACTGTCACAGTTGTTTAATGTCTCACTACAATACGGTTGTTTCCCGACAATTTGGAAAGTTTCAAATGTTGTCCCGGTGTATAAGAAAGGTGATAAACAGGCCAAAGAAAATTATAGGCCTATTTCACTTTTATGTTGTGTTTCTAAAGTGTTTGAACGTATAGTTTATGCTCCATTATCTACCTATTTACATGGCAACAACCTGCTTACCGACCGAAACTCTGGCTTTACTCCTGGTGACTCAACAGTTAATTCACTGACACACCTTGTTCACAAGCTGCACAAAGCAGTAGACCAAGGCCTCGAAGTCCGCGTCGTTTTCTTGGATATATCAAAAGCGTTTGACAAAGTGTGGCATGCTGGTCTTATTTTCAAGCTACGTCAACTAGGAGTATCTGGTTCACTTTTAGAATGGATTGAATCTTATCTTACGAATCGGAAGCAGCGAGTTGTCATTAATGGGTCATGTTCCGACTGGTTACCTGTAGATGCTGGTGTCCCACAGGGATCACTCCTTGGTCCACTCCTGTTCTTAGTGTTTATTAATGATTTGGTGGACAATCTGTTAACTGATGCTAATCTTTTTGCTGACGATACGTCACTTATGGAAATAGTTTTTGATACTCTTATCTCAGCAAATAGATTGAACCACGATCTTAGAGTGGTGAGCGACTGGTCTGACCAGTGGTTGGTAACTTTTAATCCACTTAAAACTGAACTAATGACATTTTCTATGAAAAGGGTCAAAGTCCATCACCCACCATTAGTATTTAAGGGTGTTGAGCTGGAAGAAGTTGACTCTCACAAGCACTTGGGATTATACCTGAAACGTGACTTGTCTTGGTCATATCATGTGTCTGTTTTGTCAAACAAGGCAATGAAACGTATCAACCTTCTGAAGAGAATAGCATACTTTGTCCCCCGGGGAACTTTGGACACATTGTATATCACCATGATTCGTCCATTAATTGAATATGCTGATGTTGTATGGTGTAGCCTTTCCGGTAAAGATTGTGATCTACTCGAGTCTGTCCAAATGTCAGCGGCACGTGTCTGTACTGGAGCCATGAGAGGCACTAAACACGAGTGCGTCTTAGCTGAGGTTGGATGGGATACTCTGGCTGGCAGAAGGCAAAAACATAAATTGACCCAACTTTGGAAAATAATGAATGGTCTTGCACCACAGTACTTACAAGACCTTATTCCACCACGTATTTGTGATTCTGTTTCATATAACCTTCGCGCCAACCAGAATTTCACCACCATTGCTTGTAAAACAGAAAAGTACAAAAAATCATTCCTACCGTCAACTATTTCCTTGTGGAATGACCTGCCCCCTAATGTCAAAGCCTCTCTTACGATTAATACCTTTAAAAAGGAGTTAGACTTATTATTCAACAGACCGACAAAACACTCCCATTTCTCTCATGGTCAAAGACACTCCGCTGTTCATCACACAAGGCTCCGTTTAAACTTCAGTCAATTAAATTACCACTTATTTCAACACTATTGTATCAACTACCCTACATGTAAATGTGGCTATCATAGCGAAACAACTGAACATTATTTCCTACACTGTAATCTTTATGTCAGTTATAGAAGTACTTTGTTATCATCTCTTTCCAATATAGTAGAGCTACAGCATCTCAATGACAGTACCTTATGTTCTTTACTGCTACGAGGATCCACGTTACTCTCACATTCACAAAACTGTAATATCTTCGACATAGTTCAAACCTTTATTCACTGTACAGGTAGATTCTCGTAATTGATAGATCACCAACTTGTCTTGTTTGTACTCATTCTACTTGACCCACTTTGTAATTATGTATGTATTTTGTTATTATGTTTTACTCTTGTTTTTATATTTGTGCTTTTGAGTAGAAGGCGTCATATAAGCAACTGTGCTTTCTGCCCAATACTCATTAAACATATGTGAATAAATAAATAAACAACAGGTAATGTAGTAAACCTTCAGTATTTTTTTTTGTATCAAATGTGTGTTAAGTTTATCATACATACATGTAATTGTAAATAGTGAAGGTAGATAGTGATTAACATGTATATAACACAACATGGGATAGGGTTAAAAAATCCTGTACTTGAAAGATTATGAGATACTTAAACAGGTTATAACATTCTTACCCACTGGAAGGCCAGCAGGTCTGATCCAGGTGTTTCCTCAGGTGTTTCTCCTGTTCCTGATCCAGGTACGGCACACCTTCATACACAAACTGGGAAATAACATTTCCAGAAGTACAGTTAGCTTTCACATATCACATGTTTACCTCTATCTATATCATATGGTGTGGTAGTTACTTTATCCACATTGCTGATGATAGAGGTGTATTGAACTTTTAAGACTTGTTACAGATTCCGTATACCTGGTGTCTTTACAATCAGAAATTGCTTCCTCTCAATACATTAAAAAAGACACTAAGTCAACAGTTTATAAACGTATTTAATACCTTGTTGAAGTCAAAGTTGTGTTGACAAAGGAACTCTAAACTAGATGCCTGCAATGACAAAAAAATACCAAATTTGATTAATCTCCATAGTCCATACTGACTCAAAGTCAACAACAACATTATCAACCTTTCAGAAAAAATAAAACAACTCTTAACATATCAAGTCAAAACAAACTGCTTCAAGACAGCAACAGTCCCCACTGACCTGACAACTGAACCGGACATCTAGGGTTGCAAAGGATTGTGGGAACAGGTGGAAGTTGTAGGACCACACGTCAAACCTGTGAAACCAACATCCAAATGATCTCGTTTCTGAAGTGCAGTAAAAACATCTGTCGTGTATTTGACAAGATTGAGGTCATAAGATGTGAAAAGAGAAGCAGTGAAGGTAAACTGGAATAATTTGTCTAATCAAAAGAAATCAGAGACAGTCACCTGTTGTATTTCATATCCTTCTTGAATATAGACACACCTGCAAGGATTCAAAGGAGAAAGCTTGATCAAAGGAAATCACAGCAACTAAACTTACTATTCAACCACTAAGAACTGAAAAAATTAAGGTTCCAATGAAGGCTAGACTGGGAAGAATAGGGAGTGAAAAATGCAAGGAAGACGATAGAAATCTGATCTAATCTTACCAACTTGACAGACGATGAAACTGCTGACCGTCTGTCTGAGTTTCCTGTACCTCTCCTGGGGTGTGTCAAACAGGCTGGGGGAGGGGAAATCAACAATCAAAATGTAAGGCAATCATTTTTTTTCTTCAATATTTCAAATCTAATATGAAACGTGAAAGTCATGAAAGTCAAAAATAGTCAGAATGCATATTGACATTTTAAAGAAAAAAATAATTTGTTTCTATTTTTTTTCTACAAAAAGGGGATTGCAAGTACCTTGGTTGACAGGCCTCTGATAGGCACAGTCCTGTGAACTCTGTGTCGATGGCTGCACCAGGGAACAATCAATCAATCAATCAATCAATCAAACAAACAACGATACAGAGGTATTTATTATGATTTGCGTTACTGTCAAATACATGTAGCCATGCTAACACTATCCAAGAGTATCAAAACTTATATGCTTTCCATTGCCAAACTTTCTAAAATCATATACATATGCATGTATACAAATGTAATATTTCAAGTTACTGTTGCTTGACTAAAGTAAAGGCCAAAGGTAGAGCAGCTAGCAGAGTAGAGTAGAGTATGCGGTATTATCCGGTATTTTTAAAGTTACAGTGTCTCTGCGTACAAACTTCAGATCCACAAAGTATCAGGTACTCACCAACAAAGTCACAGTCCTGAATTTTGTCCCTGATTTCCGGTAAAAGCTGCAGAAATTCATCTCTTTTCACATCACACATTTTCACACGTTCGAGTAATCGCGCCTTAATGTAACCTCTAACCTTTCACCTCTCAACTACGAGTTAGACTTTCTCTTTCTTAACGTAGATCTGATTGGTCAGGCTGTCAGCCATAAACCAATCAGAGTAGAGATAAGATTTTGCATGGAGATAGCCTAGAGATTCCAGCGTTGGAAAATGGCGGCTGATCCAAAAGAGGAAGACTTGCGTTGTTGTTTAGATTTACTACAAAAATAATGACTTAGGCTACGATAAAAGGGTTTTTCCTAAGCGGAGATGTATGTGAAAGTCTCTGGCGTGTTGCTGTTGTTGTTTAGACTGCTGTGCTGTGTACGGGCGCAGACTGGAGTACCGGAACAGATCAACCGTAAGTTTGCCCCCCTCCCCCAAACAAATCCTTGTTTTGCTGTTCTTACTTGCTTATTAACTGCAATATTTAGAATCTCTTATGATACATAAGTCAATAATATGCTTCTTTTCTCTACGGTCACTTTGGAAGCAACCGATATTGTTTTGCGTAGCAACGTTAGTGTGTTTATCATGGCAAAACCTGCCAATAGAACTATAAGGTTTGAATAACTTATGATTTGGCAAAGGCTATAATTTGACAGGCTAAAAAAGGTGAACTAGCCCTAGACTGATTTGAATGGTATATGGTACCTGCACCGCCTGTCAATAACGATTTTTTGCAACATTACATTGAAGATACCCTGAAGCATCCTAGGTGGAAGTAGGCATAAGCCTGTTTGTCACCCTCCTCACACTGAGTACTTCTTCTTGCTCCAGGGCTGATCTAGCCTTGTCTTAAAGATGTTCACAGATTCTGCTTTAACCACCTCTTCCAGCATACCCTGGTAGCCAAACTCGTTTTCCGGGCCGCAAGAGCCCTTCGCCTGCTGGTCTAAATTACCGCTACGGGGGAGTCTAGCCCTGGGGGAGTTTGGCTCGCCCAGGGCCGATATACTCCCGTCTGCGGGCGAAGGGGTTAGCGGCCCGTAAACTTGGCTGGCACCCAGGGTACTTCCGGCAAGGCATTCCAACTATTTACTGTCCTGACCACGAATGAGGTTCGGCGAACCACAGTTTTCGCCAGAGGCACAGTCAGTTTGTAGCAATATTGACATGGAACAGCCTGTCAATAGCCGTTGCCTAATACTGACACCAGGTTTATTGTTCCAGCTGGTCTGGTGAATGTAGGAGTCCCAGGGCAAGATGGCAGCAACGTCGTCTCCATCTCCGAACACGAGACCAGCGGGGAGATTCCCGTGTTCCTGACGTTTGCCCAGCCGGCAAACGCTACCCAGGATGTGAGTGATCATCTAGACTTTACTATGTATACTGTGTGTGTACTTTTCTAATCAGGTTACCAGTGTGTAGTCCAGTGGTTAGTGTATCCTGCCTCTGGAGCAAGAGATCATCATTGAGTTCGAACCCCAATTGCTATCACCTGCTGATAATTGAAAGGGTCCCAGTCCTTAGGCTGTCCACTGTTGTTGTTTTTTTGTTGTTGTTGTTGTTTATTGATCTTTATTCAAAACAAGTTCAGTACACAGAGTACATGTACACACACATTGTGGTGGTCCACTGTTTCTTGTACTTGTCAAGAGCTAGGGAAATTACCTCAGTAATGATGAACCTGTACATAGCATCTGTCTTTTCTGTCATGACCAATTTTGGAAGAGTAGCTCTTCAGTGAATTCTACATTGTTGTTGCCCAGGTAACCATGTTGTGTTCTACATTGTTGTTGCCCAGGTAACAGTGTTCTGTAGCCGGCAGACTAACCAGCCTGGTGACTCTGAAGTCACGTTTGACAACATCACCATCTCAGCTGGCGGGACAGACACTGGAACTGTCACTTTCAGGTAAGGAATGAAAAACACAAAAACACAGAGTTTTAATGAAAGTTATAAACTTCAATGCTTTGTATCATGTAATAGTAGTCCATGACTTTCTTATGAATAACATAATAAATATAATGAACGTAATAAAAAAGTTAACCTTCAGCCTGCTAAGGTAGCTGTTTGACACCAAATCTGTAGCAGGGAGGTTAAAAAATATAAGAAGTTCTTCACATAATTTATTCATATTGTAAATATTAAGCTAGATAGATACTAGTACTTGTACCAAAATGTCTTATGAGCTGTAATACAGTTTGATGGCAAAATGTTGTATCAACATTGTTACATATGGAGTGTACAGACTTAAGCTTTAGTAAGATTGAAGCACTCTTGCTAGATTGTTTCCCAGACATTGTTTGAATGTGTATGCTGTTTTTTTTTCCAGTGTTGTATCAGCCGGACGTCAGGTTGAGGTGGGGTGTGTGGGTAGAAGTGCAGCACCAGGAACAGAAACCAACACCACAGAGTTCCTACCTCAGACATCAGCTGGGCAGACTGGGTAAGGAACAGACTTACGGAATAACAACCATCATTACACTGTACAAGCTTAGCTGTTAAAATGCAATTTTCACAATATGATAATGCTCACACACATATTTGTGCATGTGCTTTCATAGTCCATCAGTTTTGGCCCTTTACATGTGTATTTGTCAAATCAATCAATCGTCCACAGGCTTCATGACTGAAGCATGGCGGCTGTAGACAATTGTTTCCAGAGACTTCTGTTGGCCGCATGCGCTCTCCAGGTGTCCTAGCAGCAGGAATTTTAGTCAGACCAGTTTTCCCTTCGCTAATACTTCTTGTTCCTGCCCAGTTTGCTGCAGGTGAGGAAAGGTCCAGTGGTGGGGTTTTGCAGCAGTCTGATCCTTATACCCAATAGAGCTGGAGTCACCCAGGCTACTGTACAGGTGGAGCTCAGGTTAGTCTGTAGTCTACTGACTTTAAAAATATGTTTGAACTGCCATGGAATGTTGTAGCTGAAGCCTGTCAAACTACTACTGAATTAGCATTTCTTGTCCTTCCTTGTAGTGAAGCAGTGGTGGACAATGCAGTGACAGTGACCTGCACTAGTGTGGATGCAACAGCTGGTGAGTAACATTGCATGTCTATGATGATTCTTGTACTTTTTTTTCCGAATGCAAACTTTGAATACAAAATTGTATTCCTTGAAACAAAGTGTGATCTTTATCATATTCATGATTTTAGAGAATCACAGATTTTTGTATCTGTATCTGTATAGCCGGTATAACCGCCCTTTGGCGTAACACACCAGCTTCTGTATCTGTAGTGTATAGCTGGTATAACCGCCCTTAAGCGTAACACACCAGCTTCGCAGGCACGCAGCGCGGCGGCAGCTGGCTACATTACACCGAACGACATGTTACACCTAACCTTTTAACGTCTAACTCCAGACACTGTTTAAAAGTTTAAGATTTATACTTTTTTTGTGACTAGTAAATCAATGTATATAACAAGGTTTATACATGTTCTTTGCATCTTTCCCCAGGTTCCATCCAGTTGACCTTTGACCCCCTGACCTTGGGAGTGAACAGTACAGCTGGAGACGTGACCTACTCTTTCACCAACCCCAGCGGCTCTCCTGTGTCTGCATCATGTACGGCACAGTCTGGGGGAGGGGGAAACCAGTATCTTACAGCCACATCCACAGGTTAGTACAGTAACACAGTAATGGTACAATGACACTACTGAAATAGTATGTAGTAACAGTACACTGCAGTCATTGTTCTCCTGTGTCTGCGTCATGTACTGCACAGTCAGGGGGAGGGGGGAACCAGTATCTTACAGCTACATCTTCAGGTCAGTACAGTAATAACACAGTAATGGTACAGTAACAGTACTGAAATAGTACAGTAACAGTACAGTCATTGTTCTCCTGTGTCTGCTTCCTGTACTGCAGTCTGGGGGAGGGGGGAACCAGTATCTTACAGCTACATCCACAGGTCAGTACAGTAATAACACAGTAATGGTACAGTAACAGTACTGAAATAGTACCATAATAGTACAGTCATTGTGTCAGCATCATGCATGGCACAGTCTGGGGGAGGGGGGAACCAGTATCTTACAGCTACATCCTTAGGTTAGTAATAGTATACATGTACTACTTCTTTTTATATATATCTGCTAGATAGTCTTTACCATTTCATTACTATGTTCTGTCTTGATGTAGGTGTTCATTAGTTTATGAGTAGAAAGCATGTAATTTAAAAAAAATAGGTTATATGATTTTTGGGGTAAGGGTGTAGTCCATACATATCCTGGCTTTGATTATTCTGCTGTCGGCTTCCCTATCTCAGGGGTGGGCAGCAGTCGGCTAGACTGGACTCCATGTCTCCATGCGACCCTGTCCTGTGGGTCAATGTTGGACAGTCCGCACATTCCATAGACTCAAGATATAAATACAGATCCAGGATTTTTCCTCCTTTTCAGGAATTTTTAACCATTGCAAGATTGAGTTATTAGTCTAGCCGAGCTCCTTTTATACTGCAGATTTGAAGCTAAATCCTAAGATATATGTCTCTTACTATTCATGTGCCTTTTTGTTTTACAAGATTTGACTTAAAACACTCATGGATTTTCACAAATGTTTTTTTTTCTGTATCAGGTGATGCGTCCACCTTTGCGCTGGACGAGGGTTCAGTCCAGTTCATCCCCGACACGACCAGAACCACGGCCCAGAGTGTGGGGACCTTCCTGGTGCTGGACGCACCTGTACAGGCTGACACCGTCACCTTCACCTGCGCACTGAGGGAGGTGGAGGACTCTGACGAAGCTCAGGCACTCGCTGAGAACCCCACCTGTGTACCTGTGTCCAACCTGGTCCCTACAGCTGCTGCAGGTGGGTTGGAAGTATTGTTTTGGGTGGTGCAGGTTTTGGGGTAGTTTGTGTGTATGTTTGTACCAGGCTGACTGTCTCCAACCTGGTCCCTACAGCTGCAGCAGGTGGGCTGGAAGTATTGTTTTGGGTGGCGCTGGTTTGGGGGGAGTTTGTATGTATGTTTGTACCAGGCTGACTGTGTCCAACCTGGTCCCTACAGCTGCAGCAGGTGGGCTGGAAGTATTGTTTTGGGTGGCACTGGTTTGGGGGGAGTTTGTATGTATGTTTGTACCAGGCTGACTGTGTCCAACCTGCTCCCTACAGCTGCAGCAGGTGGGCTGGAAGTATTGTTTTGGGTGGCGCTGGTTTGGGGGGAGTTTGTATGTATGTTTGTACCAGGCTGACTGAGAACCCAACCTGCATATAGCTGCAGCTGCAGCAGGTGGGTTTTAGATATTTGATATTTTATAATTTTATCTGTAATCTTGTTGTTTGTTTGATGATGACAAGGCATTTAGATATACTTGATTTAGGGTTTCTAAGCGACCCTTTTGTGGGGGGGAGAGCATGAAATTTGTGAGGGGAGAGAGAAATAATATATAAACTTTAAGAGGTATTGAATGGGGCCAGCAGCGGCCTGCAAAGCCGGTGTATGGTGGAGCAACCACATCAACCAAGACAGATATACAAAAGGACAAGAAACATCCATAAGGCATAGTGCAAGTTGCAGATATTTTGATGCGTGTACATGTCAATGCTTCATCTCTAATGTGTACCATACATGTATTATGCTATCCTTTTCCTAACCCTTATGGCTTCATATCGGCATCTCTAGGGACCGTACCACCACAACTGACTACCCAACGACCGACCACCCCAAACCTTGCTTCTGCCAGCCTAGCTTCAACACTTACGCAAGCCCCTATCTCTGCTCAGACCCCGGGTATACGGATGAGTATAGACTAGATTAGTCTCCCTGCATAGACGTAGAAACTAGCTAATATCTCTGCATTCTCTCACTCATAACTTATAAGGCCGCCTTAGGTATATTCATTCTTTGGATGACTTTTAAAGGTTTGTTAGAAAGTACAATTTATGTGTTACGCTCTGAATGTACATCAGTATTGTGTGATTTCTATACATTCAGGTTGTGCACAATCTACACTAAACCAATTGTTTTGAGAGATCTAGAGATTTCTGTGCAGAATTTTGTCTCTCCATTTTCAAAACTCTAACTTACATTAAATGTTACCCAAACAGCAAGATGTTAGATTTTGCCATCCTACTTTTTTAGGCCCAAATTTAGAGCTTGATCTTCTTAAGTCATCCTTGAAGCTTGCTACAGGTGGTCTTGCCCTTTTCTCCAGCACAGTCTAGAAGCACGTGGCACCTCTTCTTCTCTTTTGCACCTGCGAATGCCTACAATCCTGTCCCTGACTTTCTTACGGTACAATTTAGTCATGTCTTTAACTTGTACATGAGCCTTTTGTTTTTAGCTGTTGCACAGAAGGTTGTATTCACATCAGGATAGGTTAAAGTAAATCGTCATCTGTTGTAACTTGGGTTTATTGTATTTTTTTATAGATATACTGTTTAATAAAGCTTACATATGAATAACTTGAAATCAACAAGACTTTTGTGTCAAATGTTAGTTTAAAATGTCTTGTTAGAACCTCAGATTTGTGTAAAACTATCATAATGTTTTTTTCCCTTCTTTTGCATGATGATAACATTTTTCCACCCTGAAATGAATAGGAACAACCAGTGCCTCTCCTACTCCAGCTCCAACTTTGCCCCCCTCCCCCAATTCAACAGTTATAACGGGTAGGGAGTGGTGTGGTGACGTGCTGTGTGTCCTGAACATGTGTGTCCAATATGCACAAATTACACCAAAATTTATGTCCACCTCAAAATCACGATCAGTTGTCATAGCTGCCATACATGTACCTGTCTGTTGCTTGTTCTCACCTTAACAATTTCTCTCTTCTCTCTTAGAGGCCGCTCACATGTCTTTTTAAAATTTTGTACTGTAATGCACTGTAGCATTTTAGGCTTTCATCATGCACTTTCTCAGTTACTCTGTACCAGTATTATGATTTAGCTCTTCACTGTCCTCAAGAAACTCAGCGTGCCACTTTCTCTTTCATTATTTAGAAGACATCACTTTCTTATCTTGTACATTTGTGTGCACGTGGGTATATTTATAATTTATCATTGACAACCAAGTGTATATTAACCTAGTATCCATTCTATTCTAGCTCCATTTGCTCCTTTCATCGCTTCTCTGCATAACAGTCTATATCATTATATGCCACCTGTAAATAGAGAAACAATTGGCATTTGAATATTCGTCTAAAATACCAATCGACAACAGCCCATATGCTATAGAAACGGAGATGGGCATTGCCCCTATACATGTACACTGAAAGGTGTTGGAAAGATTTTAACTGTTTTTTTTTTTTTTTTTAAATCATTTTCCAGCCACCCCCTCCACAGTCACAGATTCACCACTGTCCAACCTGTCCATAGCAGGGAACTGGCAGCTGGGCTCGGTGGAACTCGTGTTTGGGGTGAGATATTTCAAACCTTAGAACTATTGTTAGCCTCTTGATCATAAGACTCATAACTTTATGGAGGTTCTGTGTTTGAGGAGAGCTACACCTTGAGCAAGTTAGAGGTCCCACCGCACTTATCGAAAAGAGCAAGGGTCCTTCCTGGTGTGAGTGGTTCAAACCTTGCAGTCTGGTTTTAGGTTTGACATCTTGAAAAGGTGAAAGTCACCTGTTATGTCAAACCTTCCACATATTAAGTAAATCTTAACTTCTCAACTGGGTATGATAAAAAGAAAAAAAATAATAACATTAAAATAAAGTTCTCCCTTTTGATAGTGTGTACAGATTTGAGTTTAACAGTGGTAACTTATTTCTCATTCCCAGACAATCTAAATCTACTACAGCCTAACCCAAAACATGTATCATCAACCAATGTTGACTTTCCAGACGAGTGAGATCTTCAAGCCGCTGGACGTGTGGCTGGTGTCCCAGACTTACACCAGTCCTGTCCAGGACCTGCTACTGGTGACCTGCTGTGCCCCCCAGACCAGTAACACTGACCCTAAGTACCAGGGCAGGTCCGCTGCCTTTGTCTTCTCATCTGATGTGGATACAAACACCACAGCCAATCTTACTAATGCTGAAGGTAGGGGTACAACCAGTGTTCTAGCTAGCCTGAAAATTTTTTTCCGTCATCTCAATTTTGTTTGACGTAATATCTGAATTTATTCACGTTGAGCACCAAACATGACAATCCAAGTAGGGTCCGAAAAGTTTGAAATCTTGACCCTCTGAAACACTATTTCCTACAGTTTGAGGGGCAACTTTTGCTGGTAGACTAAGCTTAGTTTAATGACATCTCTTTCCATATCTTTACACGGCGATTTTTGTCCGTCAAAAATGACAGAGTGGGCAAGATTTTTGTCCATCTTGAGCAGCAAACTTCTGTAAAACGACGGAAAGACAGACGCTGGCTCTGAGAACACTGGGTACAAAGCAAAATAGATATGGATATATATCCTGACTGTGCCCATGTGACCTGTGACTAATGTTGCATGGCTCTCCCCACAGTTGTCGGCACCCCCCTTGTAGAGCGAGTGATTCCCAACCCAGCCTATGTGGAGGTTGGACCGTGCCCATGTGATGTATTACTAATGTTGTATGGCTCTCCCCACAGTTGTTGGCACCCCCCTTGTAGAGCGAGTGATTCCCAACCCAGCCTATGTGGAGGTTGGACCTTGCCCATGTGAACTATGACTATTGTTGTTTGGCTCTCCCCACAGTTGTCGGCACCCCCCTTGTAGAGCGAGTGATTCCCAACCCAGCCTATGTGGAGGTTGGACCGTGCCCATGTGACCTATGGGAAAACCAGTGTGACAATGAGTGCTGCTGTGATACTGTAAGTCTTTGCAACACATAAGGGCCTTAGTAGTGATACCTTGCTATTGTTTAATGGGATTATTGTTAACATGTTACTCCCAAACGTTTGGGCCTGCACAAATTTTAAATGTCTTGCCTTGCCATCTAAATGTAGAGAAAAGTATCAATTGGAAATGAAATATTTAGTTGAGTTTGATACAGAAAATTTGTTTTTCACATTTTCACTCTAAGTTCAAATGTTACTTGTTAAACACATTGTAAAGATGCCTGTAACTTTGCAATGAATGATCGAATAGCAAAGGTCTTTATTCACAACCACTTGTTTAAACAAGAGCAGATTGTGATTGTAAATAAAGAAGTTTGCTATTCACATGTAAAGATTGTTTCTTCTTACTTTCTATTAAGCAAGTTCAACTTTATTTCACGAGTGGTGTACAGTCTGATACCCTGACCAACATCTCCTAACTGTTTTCAGGAGTGCACACAGGATGACCTCGATATCTTTACCAGCTGCATCCAGGGTGCATATGGAGGTAACCGGACAAAAGAGCTCGCCCAGTACTGTAACTTCAGCGGGGGTCCTCAGGAAGACTGGGACAGGCTGTTGTGTGTAGAACGAGACAACAGCCCGTATCTGGGCCTGTACTACGACAATCCTTCAGCTATCAGGACTGAGACCGCGTTTAGGACTGCGTATGACGCAAATGCTCCGCCGTACTCATACGATGAGACAGAGAGGAGAGAGACTGTAGAGACAGACTCCTCCTTGGCGTATAGACACGGGTTGGCCACCCAAGTCTTGTACACGGACGCGAACGGAGAAACGCAGCAAGGGTTCCTATCATTCCCCCAGCAAACATTATCAGGGCAGTGCTTATACAGTGGCATTGTCAGGCATTTTGTTGCTTCAAATGCAACTTGTACACAAACGCTTGACACGAGTTTTTGTGCGGAAGGTTCGGTGTTGGACGCTAGGGAGTACCTACTTCCCTCGGCTGCATCCCACCCCCCCTGTCCAACCCCCCCTCGAGTGTTAAGCCAGCATGGGGGGGTCACCACCGTCCCCACTACTGTAGAGTACTTCTGCATCACGGACCCAAGCCTTTACGTTAGGTTTGTTTGTTTGTTTGTTTGTTTGTTTGTTTGTTTGTTAGGAATCTCCAGAAAGAAATATGAATTTACTATTATTTCTAGAGTCCTCTTTATACTTAATATATATTAAGTACAATGCAATGGCAATTTAGTAGTAGGCATCATTGGTAATTAATTGCAATTAATGGCAAGTTAAGAAATATAAATACAATGGCAATGGGAGAAGTTTAGATGAAATTACACCAAATTAAGCAGCACAGTCACTTACAAGACCTAACAATAAGATTAACTAAAACGAAATCATTGGTTGTGTCTAAGGCTTACACAGATGTCTGAAATGGCTGTATAAGAAGGTTTTTTACTCAACAACCAGTGGGTTTTCACATCCGATGTTTTGGTGACCATCTGTCACCTTCAGGGCAGCAGTGACTGGTTCTGATTCGTACTGCAGCTAGGTGTCGCTGCTGCAGTATAACAAGTGTGGCTCCAAACCTTCTTATACAGTCTCTTGCCAACCTGATGAAATTCCATGTTTTCCACAGGTCTGCCACCACTGCTGACGACCTCTATGTCTTCAACGAAATCTCCCTGTTCGCAGACAGTGTGGCAGGCACCATGCAGAGGTGTGCATTTGACGACGGTTTCACCTTTCCCCCCACCCCAGCTCTGAACACTACCGCCAACACCTGCAGCAATGTTGTGCTCGACGCGAGGTACATTTTATCGTGGAGGGGGACTGAACTTACGGGCGCCGCGGCTTTCGTGATCCTCGGAGACGTTGCCATGGAAACGGTTGCCCCTGGCGACGGCTCCACGGTTTTGGCGCAGAAGTTTGGCGTGGAGTTTTCGTATGACAGCCCGAATGCGACGGTCGTGGACGCGACGGAAGTCGTGGACCGGTCGGGAAATCCGGGTTATGATGTGGGGAAAGTGTTGCTGACTGGGACGCTGTCACTGACCAATGACAGCGTAGAAAACATCGGATCATCGGGGCTGCAGGTTGGTATCGTGTGATTTGATTGCTTGAGCCATAAGTTTGTTTATTAATGAGATACTCAAATCAGTCTGCTGGCTGCTTTTCATTGAGGTCACAAGAAAAGAGGTCGGGGTCAGTGCAAATATAGAAGTAGGTTATATAATTGAAGTCCTATCAAATCCATAAACATAAGTCAGAGACATACATTCTTACACACGTCATACATATCTCTATAACCGTACCACTACACTAAGCTACATGTATAACACACTATCTTTGTAGTAGTAGTAGCAGTAGGTCCCATCTTTGTAGGCTGCTAGCATAATATTGACATTGAACAGCCTCTCACACACACAACACTTGCTATATCTAACTCCTGTCATTGTGAAGTTGCTCTTAATATACTGTATTTTTAAATGGGTTTTCTCCATAATCATAGTTCCAGAGAAAAAAGAAACAAATTCTTGATCACCAGAATGCTACTTCAAAGCTTTCACAGATCTGGTTTCTGTAACTGTGACTGTTCCCTGTTGATTGCTTTTTTTTCTGAGCTTGTTTAACCTTCAGCCTGCTAAGGTAGCTGTTTGGCACCAAATTTGTATTGGTTATGGGGTTAGGCAGTAGGGAGAAGGTTAAAGTACATGTACTGACCAGTTGTTGTGTTTGCTTCTTGAAAGTTATAACTTTTGATCCAACACAAAGGTAATTTCTCACCTAGAGCTTTCGACCAGCACCTCTGGTCTTCCTCAGTAGACTGACCCACTAAGACTGTCACGTGGCTTCTTTGAAGTGTGACATCAACTTTAAACATGTAACTACCAACACAGATGAACTTATGTGTTTGTTACTAAGGTTTGGAGCCCGGGGGCAGACGGGCTGTGCACCTCTGCCAGTAGAGCTGCTGTAACGTTCGGGGAGGACATCATCTCTGGGTGCACAGTAAGGCTGGCATGGGACAACTTCCAGGACTGTCAAACTCTCAGGTATGTAACCTGCTAGTGCTGTCCTTCACTTTATGTCATACCTGGTCCGCAATAACATTCGATACAGGTGTTCCAGCCCATGTTTTTTGTTTAGGGACACCAAATTTTGGAACATTTTGCATTGAAAGCTGTATTTTCTTGGGTGGGTGTGACAAAAATATAATGGGGATCCAAGTCCAACCCGCAGTTGGGCTGGTACCTCAGGTGATACACCATGTTGTATTCTATATTCTTATTACTAAATTGAACACACAAGCTGTTTAGTGGTGTCAAATGGCAAAGTGGCTACATGTAGGTGAACGGACAAGAGATCAAGAGGTCACAGGTTCAATTCCTTGCATTCCTAGCTGAACGTTGTGTCCTTGGGAAAGGCACTTTACACAACTTTCCTCACTCCACCCAGGTGTAAAATGGGTACCTGACTTCGGTTGGGGAGCTACAAACATATAAAAGGCAGTGGTAGGGCTCCACCTTCCAATACCGTACCATAGACACAGTGGATTAACAACCCACAGCCCCTATGGCTTCAAAAAGGCTACAGGACTACCTTTACCTTTTTTTTTTTTACTTTTTCCTCAGATCTGATGTGCTAGCCCAACAGGCGTCCCTGGTTACAGCTGAGTTTGTGTCCAGAGGAGGAAACCCCAACTCCACCCTCATTACTGACTGGGTACAAATCATCAAGTAAGGACTATAGCATTCCTGCCTATCCAATGCAAACTTTCTGTTCTATGTCAGTTAGCCTTTTACCCTTTTTCCAGCGGTCCTATGCCTTTTGATGAAACTTAGCTGACAAAAGATAGTGGATCATGCCTGAAAGGTCTGACCATTTATCCAATTGCTTGAGCAACTGTTACCGTGGTATCCTATGCTAGTCTGCCTGGAGTCCAGTCTCAGCTTTAGTTTGCAATTCCCACTACCCCGCAAAATAGCAGATCTTGGGGAGCAGACTAAAGGCTAAGACTGATTCCAGGCTAATCCTATGCCTCTGGTTTCTGTGACAGTTTTGCCTATCTTTTGATACAGAATCGTGTTTTCTTACTCTGTTCTATTGTGGTTAGGTATCTGAATCAGAGACGAACAAGATGAAGAAGTTTCGTACTTTGTATTGCACTTCAAAAAAACAGCATCAGGCTTCTCCACAATGAAGGATGACTGGTTTACCATATTATACTCTATTTTCTTTGGTTTACAATAATGACACAGGCCAGACTGTTTTTGTTTGGTTTATTCAACCTTTTCAGAGCTGAAGAAAGCTGGCACATGCCATTTGAAAACTTCTTCACAACCTAAACTTTCATTACCTGGTAGTTGTTTGTAACAGCTTCCTCCTTTATATTCACTGATTTACTTAACTTTCAACTTTCACAGTAATGACACAGCTGACCCCACAGTGGCCCCAACAGTAGCCGGCCTGGAGCCTGATGTAGTAGACCAGCTGCAGGGGTCGTGTGAGGACATCCCGGCGGCAATGAACCTGGAGATTCTGTACGCCGACGTCGGCAAGGAGAACGAGTTTCTCATACAGGAGGTCGTTGGGGCAAGGGTCAGGTAACAAAAATGCCCCTGCAGTACCACAACAAGCTCCTAGGGGGCCCAAATTTACACAAAGCATTTCTGACATAAAAAGCTATCAGCCATCATAAAACCAAGACCATAGCATGTCCAGGACGAAAGATTAACAAGTTTCTCATACAAGAGGTTGTCATTGGCAAGGTCAGGTAACAAAAATGCCCCTGCAATACCAGATCAAGCTTCTAGGGGGCCCAAACTTACACCACTTATTCTTGCAAATGAAAATCTATCTGCCACCCGAAAACCAACCACATGTCCAGGACAAAAGATATGAAAACTGGAAGTGCAGTAGCTTTATTTTTTTCTGATTTTTTTTTGTCTTCATATTTTCTAATTTCATCTGGTTTCACATTTCAGCCAGTGTAGGAAAGCTAGGTAACTAACTAACTAACTAACTAACTGACTGACCGGATTGCAAGAAGGCAAACATAACCATAAGTCACTTACACCACTTTATCATTTTAAAAAAATTCCTTTTTTTGATCTAAGACTTTTTTTATCCCTAGTTTCTCCAGCACATTGTGGCAGCTGCAGTGCTCGGGCGCGTTGGCCGCAGCATGTTACGGGAATTCCTCAGTGTTGGCTGAGCTCGGGAACACGTCAACGATAGCCGACCTCATTACAGGCGCGGTGCAGTCTTTCTACGTCACAAGCTCTGTAACTTTCACCAGAGTACCAGCCCTAACACCTGCTCCTGTCAAGAAGTAAGTGTTGTAAAAAAAATCCTTTCCAACCAGAGGCAATGCCTATTTTGGACAGGTTTTTTAAAGCTTTTGTAGGCATTTTGTAGGGATTTCTATTTTGTCAGTTTTGATCAAGTATGCTGGCCCTACAAAATGCCTTTAAAAAGTGATTAAAAAAGTCCAAAACAGGCCTAACTTCTGCTTGGAGAGTACAGAAAACAGGTTTTGACTTAAAAGTTGTTGTCCTTTAATAGGTTTAGTATTAGAACTTTATATTATTTGATAAGACACCAAATTTTTTAGGCTGAATTGTTGATGGAAATGTAGTCTACTACAGGTCAGCTGTACTAATAATAAGTAAATACTGTGTTCTTTTGACGATATAAAGCTAGAGAATTTAGAAATGATACAATTTAGAAATGACTTTCTGCTTTTGTAGGTTCTACGCAAATTCCACCAGCGTCTGCAGGAGAAATGCATGCTGGGAAGAGCTGTTCTATCCCGTTTCCATGGCATTCGCGGACGGAGATTTCCAGCGTTACCAGCACAACCTGGGCTCTGGTCTGGTTCTCACGCTCTTCATCATAGCTGTGTTTGTAATCACCAGACCCTGGTGGTGATGCAGCTAATTTTTTTTAGTTGGGGTTTGCCAAGAAAAAACTAAGTCTCACTGTACATATGTTTCTTGTTGTACAAAGTATAGGATACAAAATACTGTATAGGAATCAATTTGAGATCTGAAATTTTGATCTATGGATTGTGTGTTTGTAAAGTTTTTGTAACAAAGAGAAGAATACTTTCCCCAAGTATTGTGTCATGTCCATTCATTCTCACAGATCATGTATGAAAGATTTAGTCTACATGTACATAAAATCTTTATCTCATAATGTAGTGACTGTGTACCAGTATTTGCTAGTAGCAAAGCTACGATACACATATAACATGTTTGTTTATGTTCTTGAAAATCTCACACAAGCTAACATAACTTTCTCCTTGCTAAGGTAGCCATTTGGTATCAACTTTGTATTGGTTACGGGGTTAGGCAGCTGGAAAAAGGTTAAAGCACTCTTTGGCCCACTGTTATGGTTGAGCTTCAAGACAACTCTTCCGGAAAAAGAGTGCCAAATAATGTTAAGCCACTTAATATTCATAAGATTGTCTTCCGGTGATATTGCCTCCTACACTAATGAAACACTGTTGCCATAGCGTGGAATGTAAACACTACCAAACAAAGGCCACATAATCTCAATGGGCTGGTTGTAGGACTGAGAAAAAGTAATGGTAGTAGTAGTAGTAGTAGTAGTAGTAGTAGTATCCCGTCTTTGATTATACTACTGTGAGGGTCCCTGACACAGGTGGGCAGCAGTCGGCTAGTTTTCACCTCACGTTTCTAAATGACTTTGTCCAGCGGGTTGAATATCAACATGAAAGCAAAGTCAGTCTGTATGCAGGCAAACACACTTTTAGGAAAATAATACACAGCCAACTGTTCTCACCCTGTCCTCTTGTTAGCTTTTGGCTATGAAATGAGAAGGACGGAAATGCTTTGGTTTACCTGGATTTCCTGTACCATTGTACATGATGTATGTTCTGATAAAAAATGACTCCTCAGACAGTTTAGAGACCAAATAATTATATATTTTTCATTCTGTCCATCATTTACAGATATGTAAATCTGGGTCTCAGTTGACTACAAATCTTTCTTTGTCCCTCATAACACGCAAATACTAGTCTTCTCCAGACTAACAACGTTAACGCTGGTTGGGAAATAGTAGAATTTAGCCAAAATAGGGAGAATAACTTGCAAGGGGCCACCATGGGGGTTCATTTGCATATGCAGTGCCAATGAGAAATGTTACCCTAACCGCAACACACTCCCCTGGCCAATAATTGACCCTATTTTTAACGAATTCTACTATCCATAACCCCCTAGGAAAGCCTGGTGGAGGCTGCACAAAAGTTGGTGCTTGATAAATAATCACACAATTAGGTGAGCATAAATAGCACTACAGAGACTGATAATATCAACTCCGTTCAACTAAATTTTTTACCTGATGAAATGTATGTAATAAATCTTAATAAAGCTTTAAACAACATGCATGTAGCAATATCCTTCAAATTATATATTGACTTGTACTTTGAAATCAAGGTAGCCTATCTCAGAGCTGCCAACATTTTTATATTACAAAGTTTTCTACTTACGTACATGTAGGTAGGATCGTATTAGGCCTGCCAAAGCAACATTTTATAAAGGAAAGGAATCAGAATCTTTTTATCTGGTCTATTCATTCACTGTTAGAAGAAGCAGTTAGTCTGTCCATGTATGCTGTACGCCATGTATGTCAATCAGCACAACAGCATTCAAAAATATTTTAAATAGTCATTTCCATTGAGGCACATTATGGATTATAGCTGATTTATGAAGTAATACGTCATTGTGGTCACTCAATTGTCTCCAACCAGTAAAAAAGGAGACTAAATAGTTACTTACTAATTATGATGTACGTGGTGAAGGTAACGGTTTCAACTGTTTTGTAGTATGCAGTTCACTTGTGTTGAAAGGGGAGCGTGTTGTATGTTGTGTTTGTGTGTTTGTCAGTCAGCTAGGTTTAACCAGCGCACTTTGGCGTTTTCGCTTTTGTGGTCCCGTACATTCTGAATGTTTTTAGAATTATCTAGAAAAAATGAATTTGGAAGATTTCATAATTGTAACACTTGGCTCTGTAGTGAGTCTTCCTGTTCCCTATGTTATTTAGTTTGAAACTTCCCTTGGCCGTCATGGGGAAACATGTAAGCTTTTAAAAGCTAGCAACTAACAAGTCTCTACCATTGCCTGATTGAAAATAGTAGAAATCGGCCGAAATAGGGGGAGGACATGTTTTATTATAGCCAGTGATAGGAGTGGACAAACCTGTACTCTTAACACCAGCCAAGTCTGTTGATAAAATATTCCTCCTATTCTGGCCAATTTCTACAACCATTTTAGTCTTCCAAGTGGTCTTGTGGAGACTAACAGCTAACATTTAAAAGCAACTATTTTAACTTGTTTAAAACTTTATCTTGTGTCTGAAGTCCTTTTTTTCAAGGCGATGGATTTACCTTGAAATCAAACATCAACGAATTTGCTATTTAAATTCTTGCTCCTACGAGACTTTTGGAAAAATCAACGGCTAACACAATTATTTGCAGTTGCTAAAGTACTGGGTGTCGCTAGGAGCTCTTCAAGACTCGGAATTTCACACCCATTGTTTGGTTATCACTTTCATTTTACTACCATTTCTTTTTACAGTTAAACTAAAATTATTAATACCTGTAAATTTCATGTTTTTTTCTGAAGAATGAAATGCAGTAAATTGGTATTTGGACAATTTTCAATTTATTTAGTTGTCAGTTGTAAATTGAACACGATTGGGGTTTGGTTTTATTTGCGTAATCATGATTGTGAACTTAAACACGAAAGGCCATTGCATCTTTTGCAAAAGAATTAATTAAGTACCCCTGAAAGATGAAATTTCTCAAATCCTGTTGTGTGATTGCATTCATCAATGTTTAAACTTTGCACCGGTACTTTAAAAAATAATAAGCAACTTTTCACATAACAAATCTAAGACGGCTTACGACAGGTATGAATAATTTTGTTGTGAACTGTATATCTCTACAATTACTTCCTTTTGCCCCAACCCTCCGATATCTCCATGATATCGGCGAAAGCCTTCGCGAAGGAGTTCAGCGCTCCGCCCCCCTCCCCCACCTGCGTGCTTGGGTCTACCTCAGACAACAGCCTGGTCAGATTTGCCATGGGGTCACCCTCACTCTCTACGCCTTGCTCTGGTCTTTCTGGCTGGGTTAAACGAAGGAAGTCGGGACCCATGCCTAGGGACTGCAGCAGGCTGGCCACCGTGTGGTTTCCAGCCGCTTGCTTGCGGTGCATCTCACCGAAGAACGCTTCCATACTCTTTGCCAGGAAGGGGTCGTTTCTGATGCCGAGGGCCTGCAGCAGGCCGGCTGCGCTGGGGTTCCCGATGCTGTTGAGGGACGCTCCGACATGCTCGATCGGGAGGGAGCGATCGGTCATGCCGAGAGCGTGGAAAAGGCTCACCGGTGACAGCTCGCCCGAGTCGCGGAGGTGGTTGATCTCGCGCACGAACGAATGGACCGTCAGCATGGGGTGCATTTCAGGTGCCTCACCGATTGCTTCGTTTGTGAACACATCGCGGTCTAGCATGCTGGTGCGAACAGGTTGGGACTCTGACATTGGGAATGTGTCGTCAGTGTCGTCGGGTGACACTTGTGGTGTGTCGTGAGTGGTGTCGTGGTGAGTGTCGTGAGTTGTGTCTTGTTGGTCGTGGTGGTTCGTGGGTTGTTCGTCTTCGTGAGTCGTGGGTATCTCGCGGATTGCTTCGTTTGTGAATACGCCTTGGCCTAGCATGCTTGTGCGAACACGTTCGAATTCCGACATGTGATATGTGTCGGTTTCGTCCGCGTAGGCTGGTTCTTGTGGTGTGTCGCGAGTGGTGTCTGGTTGGGCGTGGCGGTTCGTCGATTGTTCGTACGTGGTTTCAGTCATGACGAGGGTTGTGTCATGTCCATCGCCATGTGTGTTGCTCTGTGTGGTGGGAGCATCAATGTCATTGTCGTGAACGTCATTGTCATTGTCGCTGTGCGTGTCTTCAACGGTAACCAGGTCAACATTGTTGGCTGGGGGGTTACCAGGTTCAGGCTGGGATGGTGGTGTCTCATTTTCATTTTCACCTCCAAACATCTTTTGCCAAACAAAAGAGGACCCCTGATCTCCATTGCCATGGGATTCGAACCCCTGACCCATAGCTCCTTCAGTAGTAGGGACCAGGACTTCTTCGTTTTCATTCTCGGTTCCAAACATCACATCCCGTACACCCTGAACCTGCTGCCCACTGCCGTGGGACTCGAACCCCTCACCCATAGCCCCCTCCCGTCCCGTAGTCACCACAGCTGTGGGTGTCACCCCGCCCTCTACACCGTCCCCACCCTCCCCACTTCCCGGAGAGGACGATATCTCACTGTCGCCGTCCCACAGCCTGACGGTCTTGGTGGATGTCAGGTCCGCGGTCTCCGAGAGTACGCCGGCTGGTTGATCAGACAGGTCGGTTCCGCTGCCGAGACCCTCACCGCTGGCGGAGCCCTCCCCGCTGCCGAACCATGCCGCTTCTGGACATGAAAATAATGTAATTATCATTCATCAGGATCGATGTGTCTAGTTTTGATAGAAATACGTGTAAAAATCTCCCTTAACCCCCCCCCCCACGTTTACATGGTTACAAAATCTAACAGTTTTATTCAAATAGAAATGGGCACCGCTCTATACACCGAAAAATGTGGAAACTTTTTTTAAACATGTATAGTCTGTGTTATACAATATTTCCCTGTCAGGGACTGATTGGGCCTCGTCCCTACAGCTTGTGATCATACACCTCTAACTCGAGAGAATCATGACCTGGCCAATGGAAGGGCTGCTAGAAGCGTGATGTACCAGGCTACCTACATGACTATATCCCACGCACCACATGCATTATACATAGACAGTAGATGTCGCTTCTTTGCAAAGCCAATTTGCCAGCGCAATTTTTTTCCGATTACCGGCATTGCCGATTACGAGAGGCTCGATCAAACTGACTTGATTGAAAGTACGGGGGTGGAGGGTGGACAGGGCATCAAACGCATATAAGGACAGAATACAAACACGGGTCTTATTAAACCATTGATAACAGTGAACAGTAACATTTGTACATCTTACCTCGAATGTGCACGTTGAACGTCTGCATGAGCACCTCGTCCGTCATGTTGCTGGTTGTGACACACAAGTACCGGCCTGTTGACCCCTGCGCACCCCGAACCTGACAACACAACCACCATATTTTTTATTTCTTTCTGGGTACTACATGTACTCTACTGGCGTCGAATGGCTAGGCTACTGAAGATCGAGAAGACACGCGTACGGATTCGATTCCTGGCATTCCTGGCTAGCCTTTGTGTCAATTCCTGGCATTGCTGGCTAGCCATTGTGTTCTTGGGAAAAATACATTATACGTCGACTTTTATCACTCCACCCCAGACGTGTGTGGCATCTTGTGCAAATACCATATTAGGTGTGTGACGTCATGCACAAATACCATAGTAGGTGTGTGACGTCATGCACAAATACCATATTAGGTGTGTGACGTCTCGAGCAAATACCATATCAGGTGTGTGTCGTCATGCACAAATACCATATTAGGTGTGCGACGTCATGCACAAATACCATATTAGGCGTGTGACGTCATGCACAAATACCATATAAGGTGTGTGACGTCAAGCATAAATACCATATTGGGTGTGTGACGTCATGGGCAAATACCATATACATGTAAGGTGTGTGACTTCATGCACGAATACCATATTACATGTTAGACGTCATGCACAAATACCATATTAGGTGTGTGACGTCATGCACAAATACCATATTAGGTGTGTGAGGTCATGCACAAATACCATATTAGGTGTGCGACATCACGTGCACCTATGTGTGTGGCGTCTCGTGCAAATACCATATTAGGTGTGTGACGTCATACACACATACCATATTAGGTTTGTGACGTCATGTGCAAATACCATATAAGGACTTACGCTCAGCACGGTCCCGGCCACGGCCAGCGGCTTGCCCTCGTGGCTCCAGTTGTACCGGGGTGACCCGAACGTCAGGACCACGGGGTCTCCCATCAGGGTGTTGCTGTCGCCGCAGTCCAGGTACCCGGTCTTTCCCTCCTCCACGTTCACCTCGCGAGACAGACGCTTTTCAGTATCTGCAGAAAGGTTTAGAAAGTCAATGAATACTAGCTACGGAAAGTATTTTGGGTTGTCGTAAATTCATTGGAGCATCAACGAAAAGGAATTTAACATTCGGGTGGTGCAGCCGAACTAGCCTCTACCAGGCTTCGGGAAGCGGCTAGAAAGAGTAGAAATTGGCCAAATAGACAGATAACACGCCAGGGGAGTTGGTCCGCGAGAGAGTACAGTTTGCCGCGTCCGATCGGACGCTTCCCGAAGCCTGGTAGAGGCTACAGCCGAACAGTAGCCGACCTGGCTGAACACCAGACGACCACAGCCGACCTACTCCTAATATGGTTGGAGGGAGTTCGGCTTTCTCCCAAGCTACTCCTGACAACGGTAGGGGGAGTTCGGCTAGTGTTCGGGAGGCCAGATTCGGCTGTGCGTGACAGGGGCAGTGTTCGGGAGGCCATATAAAAGGTTTCCTGACACTTACACTCGTGCTGAGCGATCCAGAAGGCGCGGAACCCGTTGGCAGCCAAGGCCGTGTCGGTGATGAACGTGACCTTCATCTGGTTGGTGAGTGACTCCAGAGGACTGATCTGTTTGCTGTTGCAGAGTTGGTGGTAGTGTCCGGGGTGGGTTTCCACAACCACACGGTCGTACTGGCAGTATGTCTCCGCTTCCACGTCAAACGTCTCGAACCACAGCTTTACCGTCCTAAAAAGGATGGAATGAAATGAAATGACATGACATGACATGACATGAAGTTAAATTAAATTAAAATTAAACAGGAAACTTGTGGTAGTGTCGGAGTGGGGCTCCATGACCACGCGGTCGTACTGGCAGTACGTCTCAGCTTCCACGTCAAATGTCTCAAACCACAGCTTCATAGTCCTAAAAAGGATGGAATGAAATGACGTGAAATGAAATGAGATGGAATGGGAAACTGGTGGTAGTGTCCGGGGTGGGTCTCCACAATCACACGGTCGTACTGGCAGTATGTCTCTGCTTCAACGTCAAATGTCTCAAACCACAGCTTCATAGTCCTAAAAAGGATGGAATGGAATGACGTGAAATGAAATGGAATGGGAAACTGGTGGTAGTGGCCAGGCTGGGTTTCCACAACCACGCGGTCGTACTGGCAGTATGTCTCCGCTTCCGCGTCAAACGTCACGAACCACAGCTTCACCGTCCTAAAAGCATGGAATGGAATGAAATGATATGAAATCTAGTGACATGAAATGAAAAAAAAAGTGTTGGTGGTAGTGTCCGGGGTGGGTTTCCACAACCACGCGGTCGTACTGGCAGTATGTCTCCGCTTCCACGTCAAACGTCTCGAACCACAGCTTCACCGTCCTAAATAGCATGGTATGAAATGACGTGACATGAAATGTGATGACACGGAATGAAAATGAGTTGGTGGTAGTGCCCAGGGTGGGTTTCCACAACCACGCCTTACCCCTCCATCTTTACCCTAGGTGAGTGAGAAGTGATTTAGCTACAGAATGTGCTAAAGGTTCTTTAACCTTCAGCATGCTAAGGTAGCCATTTGACACCAAGTACGTATTGGTTATGCGGTTGGTCAGCAGGTTAATGATGTTTTAATTACCTCAATGACCAATGCTTTTGGTCGCTCATCTGTTGCCTAACAGCAACCGTCCCCGTCCTGTGGGACCTAGCTTATCCCTTCCCCTAGGTGAGAGTAGAAGTGATGTGCCGAACCCTTACCTGCCCTTTGCGACCCGGATGTTCCAGGCGCAGTGTAGCCCGTTGCTGTACTTCTCCGGGTAGTTGGGGGACTCTAGGATGCCCGTGTTGCTAAAGCTGGTTTCCCCGCAAGGTAGCGGGTCCGTCAGCGTTAACATCTTCCTCAACGAGGCTGGGAACAAACAGTGCATTTTATTTTACTTCAGCCCTGTCGCATATACTAATTTCCAGGCACCTACATGTACGATCAGAACCGTGCTTTATAGCTAGAACCATGCTCAGCCACGGTTCTAGCTAATCCACGCGTATCCAGAACCGTGCCTGGGGTAAATCTACGTTCTTGGGTGCGCGGAGACTATCCCGAACCGTGCATGATCCTAACCCTAACCCATTCAGGCCTAGAACTGGATAAGCACATCATCTTGATACAATAACACCACATTTGCACCAGTTACAATCATGGTGACAGCCGTCTGGTCCAGGTCATTAACCTTATTTCTTTGGAACGGAAGAAGAAGAAGATACACAAAAAAGTAAAAGCAACATTTTTTCCTTCTGCGAGGGTAAACAGAGAAAAAAAGAAGATTTCCTCACCGACTCCGTCCACGCCCTGGTAGGTCATCTCGAAGCCCTGCTCGGACACGCTGGAGTCGCTGATGAACTTGACCGTGACGTTCTTGCCGTAGAACGTCTCGGACGGCGGGTTGGCGGTGCAGTAGGGCCCGCTGCTCGTCTCCACGCCGTCAGTAAACACCAGCACACGGTCGTAGTTGCACTTGGAGTTCGTCTCCACGAAGAAGGTCTCGAAACGCACCTCCACGTACCTGGCGATAGAATGTACGTGACGTCACAAGTTATTTATAGATATCTATGAATAGGCCATCTTGGCAGGTTCTGATCATGACGTCATGACGTCATGACAGAACCAAGATGGTAACTGATTATTCGAAATACACAAATGATTATTCTCTCTCTCTCTCTCTCTCTCTCTCTCTCTCTCTCTCTCTCTTTCTCTACCCTATTTGAACTTCGCACGCACATTTAACGCAACAACATGTCGGTCAGTGAATTACGTCATAGTCACGTGACAGCAAACAGCCTGTGGATGACGTAGCTGTAGTATGGTACTTGCGACTGTATCGAACTCATGGTGTTCTAGCTTTATTCGAACAACATGCATGGCTGGCGCTAAATTACGTCACAGTCACGTGACTGTATCGAACCCACGATGTTCTATCTTTATTCCAGCAAAATAGCGGGCGCTAAATTACGTCAAAGTCACATGACTATATCGAACCCATGATGTTCTAGCTTTAGTCCAGCAACATGGCGGACGCTACATTACGTCAGAGTCACGTGACTGTATCGAACCCATGATTATTTGAACAACATGGCGGACGCTACATGACGTCACAGTCACGTGACCGTGTGACGGTGCTGACGTACTTGTCGTGCGGCGCGAGGAAGGTCCATAAGCAGGACAGGTCACTCGGATAGTTTTCCGGGAACTTGGGTGACGTCAGGGTGCCCTTGACCCCGGAAACCGTGGTGGTACTGGTCCCGCAGGTATCCGGCATCTCAGGAATAGTCGTCAACATCGATTCTGTACAAGTACGGAAAGAAAACTTTAACAGGCTTACATATATGTCAAATGTGATTTATCCATGCATGTGTTGTGTGTGTGTGTGTGTGAGTGTGTGTGTGTGTGTGTGTGTGAGTTTGTGTGTGTGTGTGTGTTTGTGTGTTTCAGTGTGTTTGTGTGTGTGTGTGTGTTTGTGTTGTGTGTGTGTGTGTGTCGGTCTGTGTGTGTGTCTGTGTGTGTGTGTGTGCGCGCGCGCTCGCGCGCGTGTGTGTGTGTGTGTGTGAGAGAGAGAGAGAGAGAGAGAAAGAGGAAGAGAGGACAAAAGAGAAGAGAGGACGAAGGAGAAGAGAGGACGAAAGAGAAGAGAGGATGAAAGAGAAGAGAGGATGAAAGAGACCTGGCAGCCAAAAGGTCCCAAAGCCTCTCTTTTGGTGAATTATAAAGTCCGTTTTCAGGGTGAAGGCAGTTCCAAGCAGATCCTAGGGTGGTAAGACAGTATCTATTGGCCAGAGGAGAATACCATCTTGATGAAATGAAGAACATGTCTTCTTGTCTCACCTTCGCTGATAGCCTCGTACCGCAGGCGGAAGCCCTTGCGGCGAATGGCGAAGTCTGTTTTGAGCGTGACGTCCACGGTCACGCCCGTGATGCCGCTGGGCGGGCCCTGGGTGCCGCAGTACGTCCCGAGGGTGGAGGTCCCGTTCACCACCACCGTGATGTAGTCGTACGTGCACGCGCTGTTCATGTCACTCTCCAGCCCAAACTCGTCAATGAACCGGATAAACACCAGCCTAGAAATACAACGAAGAAACAGTAGTAAGATGGTCTTGTGGTTTTGAAGGTTTGTTGACTTAGAATCTGACAATTTTTGGGGTTCCTTAGCCTGGAGTCCAGCCTTGTTAGCTTTGGTCCGCTCCCCAAGATCTGCTACCAAGACTGTTGGCGGGGGTAGTGGATCTTGGGGGCGGACCAAAGCTACCAAGGCTGGACTCCAGGCTATGGCAAGGTGGTCTTGTGGTTATAAAGGGTTGTTGACTTAGAATCTGAAAGGTTTTGGGTTCTAATCCCTGTCATGCCCCAGTGTTTTGCCTATTGTATCCAGAACCGGGCCTATCTACATGTAGTTCTATGCCTGAATAAGTCAAGGTTAGGATCAGGCACGGTTCTACTTCGATAGTCTCCGCGTATCCAAGAACGTAGATTTGCCCCATACACGGTTATGGATACGCGTGGATTATCAATAACCGTGTCTGAGCATGGGTCTGGATACAGCATGGTTTTGGATACATCAGTGCCCTTGGAAAGTCACTTTAACACCTTTTTCCTTACTCGATTCGGGTGCAAATGAGTACCTAGCTTCGGGTAGGGACGTCCAATCGGATGGGACGTAAAGCCGAACGTCCCGTGTTTGAGGAGAGCCACACCTCGAGCACGTTAAAGAACCCACCACACATTGAAACCCATACACTTATCCAAACCCATACGCTTATCGAAAGGAACATGCATATGGGTTCATATACAAACAAACATACAAATAAATCAACATCACCGACAATGTAACTACCACCTATTGGTGTTGGTATCAATGAAAATTCCTTACATTCCAGGAGTGGCGGCGATGTGGTAGGTACACTCGATGTTGTTTGGATAGTGTTCCGGGTAGTTAGGTGACGTCACAAATCCGGATCCGGCCAGGAAAGTGGTCTGACCGCACAGGGGATTCTGCCTACCTACATGGAAGAAAGGAGAAGCTTTTTTTTTTTCGTTTGATACACTGGTGACCCCAAATGGAACACATGTTCGGTTCGAATTACTCAGATCGAACATGATCGAACACAGTTTGGGTTCTGAAAAAGGTTGGGACTTTGGACAAGTTTTGTCGTTTTGATATGTATTATGGACTCATTGCCAGTCAAGAACACAGCACTCTTATAAACTATTGTTTGTTTGTTTGTTTGTTTGTTTGTTTGTTTGTTGTTTTTTACTTTCAAGATCTGCTTCTTGCCAAGGGTTTGATAGTTTCAAAAGTGTACAAGATAACAAACCTCCTTGGCCTTTCCGTGACCTCTGCAGTGGAACCTCCCGAGTTCCGGCCGGTGTTTCCGGAATTTGTTTGTTTGTTTGTTTGTTTCTGTTTTATTTTAACAGGGTAGATACAGCTCAATGCTAACCGTATTGATTTTCAGGCATGCCCTGTTCACAGGTAGGACATCACAAACTGAGACAAACGGAAAACAAACATAATAGCAATAAATACATACATACATACATAACAGAGCGCCAAAACAGGATCGTGTACCAGAAATCGAAGTCGTTTGTCCAGCGGTAGTTCCTCCGGACTTCCCCATGGTTGTTCCGGAGTTTCCCACAGAAGTCAGGGCGTTCGTGGTGGGAGGCAGCATGGTGGTGGTGGGCCGCAGAGTGGTCTCTGCTGTCGTGGTCGGAACTGAAAATAGACAAGAATTCTAAAACCTCATACACGCATGCTTGTGAAATATTTAGTGTTTTGCGTATGTCTTAATTGTAGTTCAGTCATTATGCAAATAAGGTTTTGACTACTATTATGCAAATAAGGTTTTGACTAACCTCGTGCAAATAAAATTTTGATTAACATTATGCAAATAACGTTTTGATTAACATTATGCAAATAGGGTTTTGACTAACATTAAACGTGTGCATTGATCACTTCCCGTCACTCAACAGTTTGAGTGTATCTAAAATCTACCTTCTCTGCAATGTCTTTGGCCGGAACATACCACGTCTATGCTGATTAGTCTCTAAGGTTATCTAATTCATAGACCGAAAGGGTTTAATCTGTCGTTGTAGACATGATTCCAACTTATTAATGACCCTACTACGAATGATTTATGTTATTGTAAACAAGCATCGGAATTCAGCCTTGTACGTCACGGCTGCTAGTAATGCTGTTGTTGATACAAATAAACCAATAAACATAATACAAGGAACATCAACTCCACCTCCAAATTTTGGTCTGCTGGCTCATTCACTGGTAACGCTACTTGACTTGCTAGAAACGCAAGGATTTAGGAGAGATGAGATTTTCCTTGTGTTGAACTAGTGCTTACTTGGTTCGCAGTTGGGTCCGTGGTGTCCCTCGGGACAGACACACACGTACGTGCCGGCCAGGTTCTCACAGCGGCTGTGGGTGGAGTTACAGGCGGCATGGCCTTCCAGGCACTCGTCAACGTCATCCAGGCAGGATTCACCCTGGAAAGGAACGAATGAATTTATGTATTTTTTTTCCTTCCTTTAATGCCCACGATCATGACAACGATCATTCTGGCATACTTATTTTCACCTGAGTGAAGTGAGGAAAGTCGTGTAAAGTGCCTTTCCCAAGGACACAAGATCGGTGACCTGGCAGGATTCGAACCCGGGACCTCTTGGTTCTGAGCCGAATGCTCTGCCGTTACGCCACACGACCCCACTTGTATGTATGTATATATGTATGTAACGTTATGTATGTATGTGTGTATGTGTGTGTGGTTCTTTCATATCCGGTATATGGAGTTACATGTGGCTTTTCCTACATACACTCGTCAATGTTTGTCAGGAAGGATTCGCCCTGGAAAGGAACGAATGAATAAATGAATGATTAGATGGATGGATGGATGAATGAATGAATGAATGAATAGATAAATGAATGAATGAACGAACGAACGAACGAGCGAACGATTCAGGCATGGAAGCGACGACAGTACCAGACCCTAAAGACTAGGATGGGAAAAGGTGATGTTGAGGATGGATACGGTTATAGATATAGATATACATTGCAGTTCATGATACCAGGGACATGACAGGCAGGTCGCTATGTATAGCAGACTGCACCAAGAAGACAAAACACAGGAAAGGATGGAGGATTTTCTATAAAAAATCACGACCTAACGGTACAGATGTCGACTCGTATGTTATAAGGTAGTGTGATTGGCAATGAACTTGTGTTTGCTATGCCCGTAAGAGATTTTAGATTATTGCTTGTTTTTGTTGTTGTTGTTGTTGTTTTTTTATTGTACTTTTAAAAGGGTATATGGAATTAATTGTGATAGAGGTGCCCCTGTCAACAACACGATTCAGACACATGTCAGCCAGTTGGTTCAATAAAATTTCAATTTGAAGCTGCAGCTGGAAGCAACCGTAGTCCCTCGAGATAAGGGTGGAACAAGGGGAAGGTGAACGCGTGACTACAAACATACACATACCTGCCATCCCTGCATACAAGTACACGAGTAACTTCCCTCCGTGTTAACGCAGTACGAGTTGCCGGCGCAAGGTGGCGCAGGTGAGGCGCATTCGTTCACGTCGTCCTCGCAGTGGGCACCCTAGATATAATTTTATATAAATGAGAAATATCGTTATCATAATGTTATGTACGGGGCAATAATGAATATGATACCATTTGAAAGTAATAGAGCTTCAGTGTGGGGAAAACATTCCAAACCCCCTACATGTAGCTTGTGACCATATATGTGTACAACAATTGTGTGCCAATTTGATACAGTCTTGCCAATTTGATACTGCCTTGCCAGTTTAATACTGTCTTTCCAATTTGATACTGTCTTTCCAATTTGATACTGTCTTTCCAATTTGATACTGTCTTTCCAATTTGATACTGTCTTTCCAATTTGATACTGTCTTTCCAATTTGATACTGTCTTGCAGCCACCAAAAGATCTGCTTGGGGATTATGAACCCAAAGCTCAGCCATCCAAAACAATACTTTCGTCCCGGAAGTAATTTATATGGCCCGGAAGTAATAAACAAGCTAAACTGCGTACCGTCCGTCCAGTTTGGCAGGAGCAGTGGTACGTCATCCGCGGGTCGTGCACGCAGAAGCCAAAGTTCTTACACGGCTGGGCGTCGCACTGTGGGAATAGTGGCGAACGTATCAGTACATGAACTAGCTAGAAAGTTAACAGTTGCAAAGCATAATGTTTACCTTCACATGGTCTAGCCTAACAAACTACTGCTTTGTTTATTTCCACTCTTAAAAACACATTCATATAAATGGTGACCAGCCTGTCCAAAGGTTACTGTAACCCCCCCCCCCCCCCCCCTGCGCGGGCACATTAAAAAACGCTAACAGACGACATGTTACCCCTGGTAAAATAAATAAACAATGAACAAATCCTTCTCCATTTCAATCACGCCAGTTTGCACGTAACAACGACGTAACCAGACAATTTGGCAGTCAATTTTCACGCCTGTAAGTGTTTAATATGCAATCACCGGTGCATTCTAAAGTGTAGGATGAAAGGAACATAATGTAAACCAGAAACTACCAACTTGTTTTATCTTAATTAAATCTCCGTGCATCATAATGAAACTAGTTGCGTAACCGCCAGTTTGAAAGATTGGGCAAAATAGTGTATAGGATATGCTTATGTAAGAGCAAAAGTTACAGGGAAAAGAAGAACAAAACTTTCATCCCACCTTGTCAACAAGCGTTGAATCCAAATGGTCGATCTGAGAGAAAGAGGGAAACATTTAAGAAAAACAAGTGAAAACACATCAATATCTGCAATATTATGCAAAATCAAGGTCATAAAATTTCCTAGGTACATATGTAAGAGATTAGTTTCTTTATTGCTGTTTCTGTTTACAAAGCTACCTATCAGTAAATAGATGTAAAACGACATATCAACTGTATTTTCCTACCTTTTGCCTGAATTTTTGCATGGCTGCTTGCAGCTCGGGCTGAACATTGTTCAGTACATTCACCTGAAATTGACATAAAATGACATTTGTCTTAAGCTTGGTTAGGGTAATCTCTGCTGTAATACAACAAACAGCTATTGACAGACGAGTCTAGTATGTTTAAATGATGCCCCATCAGTACGACTCACTATGGGCCTGTCCCTGGTGCTGAATTTATGTTTGTTGTGTCACCTTTTCTTTCCACCCACTGTTGCTTTATCTACTCCAATAAAAAGACACAGATACTACAGCCAAACAATTAAACAAATAAAAATCAAATAGTTGTAGACTAGCCTCCTCAAGCTGCCATGATAAAGTAAAAGCTAGACATCTGAGGTCTTATCATATTTTGTCTGACCCTGACCTCTTCCCTCATGACCTCCGTGAAAAGTGGCCAGCAAGACGACTTGAGTATCTTTTTAATAAACAACGGCACAAAAAAAAAAGAAAAAAAATCAATTGAAATTCAATTTAATTTTCTTTGGGTGAAACAAGCACGTGATTCAATTGAAAATGGCTTGTACTTGAAAGGAAATGATTTGTTCACGTGCGCAGACAATTTTCACGCCTACGCCTTCGGTTAGGATGACAGATGTGACAGTCATTATGATGTAGTAACACAACTACATGTATTAGAACAACAACAGTGGTACTGTAGAAATTATCACTAATGATTTGCCTTATCCCCGTGTGTGGAGACATTTCTTCTGACCTGCGTTTGAACGTATACAGATATACAGACACAGACATGCACACTGACACACACACCAACATACTCAAGCACACACACACACACACACACACACACACACACACACACACACACACACACACACACACACACACACACACACACATCTAAAAAAAAGGAGAATCGGAAACACAACATTTTTACTATGCCTAACAACGGATGACGACTGAGTTCGATGGCCTACGACTCAGTTCCCACAACTGCCTCAGGTGCTTTCTGCCGCCTGATTAACTTCACCCACCCGGATAGAGTCCGGGTCGCTCCCCTGTTTTCCACCGTAAGCAGACAGAGTTGATTACGGATCTACATGCCCTGAGGGGCCGAGTAGGCGTGCATGTAGGCACGGTAACACCAAGGTTGGGCCTCTGGCGCTGTACCCCGCCTAATCAACTCCACCTAGCCGGATGGTAACCTCGGTTACTCAGCGGTTTTCACCGTAAACATACAGGGTTGATTATGGGGGTACATGGCCCTCAGGGGCCAAGCAGGCGTACGTGTAGGCACGGTAGCACCAAGTTTAGGCCTTTGGCGTTTAACGACGCCTAATCAGCTTCACCAACCCGGATAGAGTCCGGGTCGCTTCCCGGTTTTTACCGTAAACAAACAGGGTTGATTACATGCCCAGGGTTGACTACATGCCCAGAGGGGCCGAGGCCGAGTGGAAGTTCATCTAGGGACGCTAGCGCCATGCCAAAGACAGGAAGGGTGAGACTTACGAAAACGCAATCACTGTGTACAGGAGGCTCTTCAAGTGTAGGTTGTAAACGTTTTTGTTGTTGTTCTTGTCATTATACTTATTTTTTGCATCAGGCACATGGCACATATTAACAAACACTGATAAAGAAATCTTCCTGGAGCCTTTTACAACAACTATAGGAACATAAATACAGTACATTTACTACAATGACTCTACCCGCTACGAGATGTTAATGACAGTAAAAGTAGCATGAAAGTCCATCTGTGTTGATAGAAGTCATTCTGAAACAGGTTTAAACTGTAATTTCCAACAAAAAATATTTGACTGACCGAAATTTTCGACATTTCAAATCCAACTGTTCATTCCTTGACAACGACTGGAGTTGAATGATCGAAAATTTGAGTAAGTAAAATTGAATTGAAAAGTTCAAACCATTTTCAGAACGACCATCATAGTATTGTCCAGTGTACTCACCACCTGGATGACGCGGCCGAGGTTGGGCAGGAGGCGGAAGCGGCTGGACGAGTCGAGCGAGGACAGGAAGTGGAGCTCCTTCCCTCCCCGGGCGTCAAACCAGAGCGAGCCCCCCACTCGGGGGGTCTGCAGTACACGGCTGGATAGAGCGATGAAGGAACGTAAAGTTATATACTAGATACAGGACCTTAATCTTAGTTTAATCCTTACTCTAACCCAACTCAAACCCAGCTGGGGTATCTGTAGTACGCGGCTGGAAAATAACACGCCTTCAAGTACAAGAGTTATCAACCAAGGCTTGACGTGTTCAAAAGCTTGTTTTTCCTAGGACTAGAGAAAAACTTCTTGCCATCAAGTACAGTAGGAGAAGCATCACTAGATAGCTTTGGAAAACTCTTGAAGTTAGATGTGTAAGATGGGCGAGACAGGTTGTTCAGTGTAATACAGCTAGCTGCTGTCTCGTCGCATGCCTGCGAAGCCGGTGTGTTTTACTGAAGGGCGTTTATGCCAGATATACAGATACAGAAATGTCAAGGCGACGTGCGTACATGTACATTGTACAGCCTGGGGAGATCTATGAGAAGTGATTGAATCTTTCTTTCTCCTTCCTACACTGATAATCACCCGGCAGATATATCCGGGCGGTTCCAACATTCAATATCAGGCCTGGGTATACCACCTGCATCTGCCTGGAGCGACTGAGAAGACCTCACCAAGTGCGAGTCAAGTCCCGAACACACACGTCGTACAATGCACCTACGATGATATGCGTGGCACTAGTAGTTAGTAGTTAAAATATTGTCTCGATTTTTTCACGACAGCAGCACACTCACAAAATCGTATCTTGAAAATTTTCTTTTTGATCAAATACGAAAAGATGTTCCAGTTTTACGGCTGTCATGGTTGGAAATTCTTATATTTATATATACCTGTTTGTATCAGCTGAAGGTTATGATATTCATGTATTGCAATACATAAACCTTATTGCACATCAATTGTTCACAACGTATGGCATCTACTAATATATTACATCACATAATGCAGCTATGTGAAGTCTTTCAAACAAAACGTAGCCATGAAAGCCAACAAAGGCTTGAAGCGTTTGAAGTGCGTACCGCAAAAACCAATTCAAACACACTCTCGCCTGTGTTAATCATCAATGTAATGTTTTGATCTCTAACTTCTAAAGCACGTTCTCTTTCCCTTTGTACCACCAATACAGTGACCTTATAGGCACATGGAACAAACGTGGTGTGGTAGTTTTTTTAACCAGAAATTATCTTGCATTGTTTAAGGTTGCCGCTACGGCCGTAATAGAGAAAAAATCGTGGCATTTTATTTCTCTGCAAGTAAAACTCTTCACACAGAACATACACACAGAAAATGCATTGTTTAACTGACATAGCACATTTTGTCGTATAAACACAACAACTTCCCACGCATGCAGCAGCGAGTAGTTACTAGTATATCATTACAAACGAGATGTCACACCTAGCCCCAAGTCTTGTTATTATGCCTGCAATATGCATATTTTGTTTATGCTAGGATTTTCATAGAGGGTATGGCAGAACGCACGGCAGCATTTTCCATGACAGGACAGCTGAATGCTGTACGTGCGACACACACACGACACATACACGACACATACACGACTGTTCCAAGAATCATGTAATATGTAAACCTACGCTTTGCTTCCATGAGCGCCGCTGCCTGTTTCGATGAAAACACATTCCACGCGACGATATCGCCGTACGTGGTAGTTTTGAGAAGAAACGGGTACAATAGTTTAATTTGCAATCCAATGCACTCTTTTTTTTCCCTCAAATCTACGGCACGACTGTTACGATCGTCGCAAAAAAACCTCCATCGCAGATGTGTCTATGTAACCTCCAAGCAGATCTTTTGGTAACAGTATCAAATTGGCAAGGAAGTACCCATTTGACAGGCAGTTACCATTAAAAAAAGATACCAGTAAAAAACGAGGGACCGATAAAAACGCCCAAAACAAGCCAAATATAAGCCGAAGCCAAAACCTCTGCTTGGAGAGTACATCGTAGGGTGTATGTGACCTGATTTTTAAACAAATCTATGTAAGAACGAATCCTAGACTCACATTGCCTGCACGCGCTGGTATGACATCATCCAAACGTGCCAGCACAAAATCAGAAACAGAAACGTCGGTCTCATTTTTTTTCTTCTCCCAGAGTCGCGCGAACCGCGACCGTCTGCAGACGCCGTCGGCTGAATTTCTAACCGGCAGTCTCTCCGCGCTTTCACGCGCGCAGCTCCACCCAGGCAGACCAATTAGGAACTTTTGAATAAAGATGGGAGTTTACCAATTTTCTACTCCAACTGCCTAGGGGTCAGGGATCGACTCAAAACTCATTTCTTACGTTTTAACGAGGACTGTTGTTTCCGAAAATAGTTTCATCAGGTTGGAAGAGCATAGAGTTCATTGGGATTTTTCTTTACACAACCAGTAAAGTCTCTTACCTTGCTTACGTTTTTGATGTCTATCAGACACCTTCCTATATCATTGGAGCTTCTGACTGGAGGTCTGCTTCTCGCCGCTATATGTATGTGAGGTGTCTGAAACATAAGCAGGTGAGAGACATTACTCGAGGACTGTTGTTGTTATGGTTGGACCAGGGATGATTGTGGTAAAAAAAGTACGCAAAAGTTTTTGAAAAAAAAAATGCAAGAAAGATGACTGATACAAAAAGGTGACAGAAAAACAATATCATGCCCAAATTTCTATTTTTTAAATTTGTATTTCAACACCATATTTCCATGAGACGATCCCTTTCATAGTCTGGACAGCGAATCAGAAATGCAGGAGATTACGTTGGGATATATATATATATATTTCACATTTACCTCGAGGCCAATAACCCTGGTTTTTTTCCTATACGTCGTTGTACATTTTTTCTGAGAAATGACGTCAATGTTTCCTTATTCAAAATACCACGTGCGTTTTTAGCGTATATACGTGCATTCGCGTATGTACAAAGATATTGCTTTATACTTTTTATTGTTTTAAACACACGCATGCTAACACACACACACACACACACACACAGATACACACACACTCACGCACACACACACACACACACACACACACACACACACACACACACACACACACAGACAGAGAGAGACAGAGAGAGACAGAGGTTGACCTGTGGTAGCCTGTACACTCACACCGCGGGCGGGTTTCACACAAAAATAAATATGAATGTATTTGCCCTCCACAGCCCGGAGACTGGTGATTCAAGCAACATTGGTTACATAGTTCGTGGCGAGCTTACGTCACTGAAATTTTCGGTCAGAGCCTCGGAAATAATTGTTCTTTCACGTGGTTTGTTTTGAAGTACCGACGGCCATTTTTTGCCAGGTGTGTAGACTATAGTTGTTGTATGTAAGAAATTTTTGTGTTTTGGAATAATATTTCCTCTGCCTTACTGCTCATGTTGATCGTTTTCGTCGTGGAAATGCATAAAAAAACTAGAAAGGTAACATTTGCAAAGCAAATGCATAATGTTTACCTTCTCATATGGTCTGCTCTGTTAATTCTTACTCAAACCAAGGAGGCTAACCTCCTTACTCCAACACATTCATATATGTGGTCAGACAGGAGTCTGCTATAGAATTGCAACATGATGTAACCCAACACCAATTACCATGGTAACAGACAGTCTGGTTCAGGGCATTGACCAGGTCAGAGGTCACTGTTTGGAGAAGAAAAGGAGTCAGAGGAAGAAGAAACGTAGCAAAAACAATATGTTTTCCTTCGGTAAACATAAAAACTTTAATTGCGTCACGAGTCACGTGACTTGTGACGTCAGCGTCCTAGTTTTCCAGCCAGGAAATCCAGTAAAATCCAAGAAAATGAAATCCTAGAAACTCCCGGAAATGCTTGCCTTGAAACAAGCTTATGTGCAAAAGTACTAAAAGAGATGAAAGAAGGGGAGGAAAGTACTACTAGAGTTTCATAAGTCTACCATCTGTCTGCACATATCCTGCGTAACGCATTATATCATCATCATCATCATCGCCGTTTTCAAGTTTTATCCGTCGAATATGCGGGCCTCCACAGCTTTCCACTGTCTTCTGTCCTGTGCTATCCTTCGTGCTCCTTCCCAAGTGATCCCCATCTCTTCTAAGTCTCTCTTAACAGTTTTTTCCCAGGTCATTTGTTGTCCTCCCCTCCTTTTTTTTCCTTGTGGTACCCAGTTCAGTGCCATCCGGGGCGTGTTATATAATACATGTCTGTCGCCATCTATACCAGAAATTGTCCTCTATGCTATGCTATATATAGATGAAGCAAGGAGGTTGGGTGAAGGAAGCAAATTCAACTACATATTGTGTGGCTTCGAATGGCCGAGTGCACGTGGTTAGGCTGGCGGACACGCTATCGATTGGTCACGGGTTCGATTCCTGTCAAGACGTTGTGTCCATGAGAAAGGCACTTCGCGCGACTTTCCTCACTCCACCCAGGTGTAAAATGAATACCTGACTTCGGTTGGGGAGGTAAAAGGCAGTGGAAGGAGAAGGATGGGCTCCACCTTCCAATACCTTGCCTTAGACACCTACTGCTCTTACGGCCAGAAAAAGGCTATGGGGCTACCTATCCAATGGCTACTCTCTTCCAACCCCCACCCCCGCTGTTTTCCTGTCCCCATTGTTTGTCTAAATTAGTCTGCGCTGTGAGGCCTCAGGCGTAATCTCCGTTGGTGTCCCGCAAACTGGGAAAATCGAATTTTCTGGGTCACTTTCTGAGAACTATTGTTGAGACGAAGTATGGCGTTCTTTGGTAAGCGATTTAACGTTTTAGTTTTCAAGGACAAGGGGAGTACAGGGGAAAATGTGCAGCATCTTTCATTTGTGAAAGAATTTTTCCCAATGTTCAAACTGATGGTATTCCAAAGGCTTTGTCATTTTTTTTTCTCTCTGCCAAGCGACCATTGTGCAACAACATACCGCAACCAAAACATAAATTTCTTGACGAAGGTAAAAAAAGAAACAACTAACTGCTAAGATGGCCAAGCGTCCTTCCCCCTTTCAAAAGCTATAAGTTTTATATAACTGCTGGCAGCAAAACTGGTTCAATACGAAATTACATTACATTTGTTGAATACTAACATACTAAAGAAATAAATATGTCTTTTATATCGGCGTTCAGGAATGACAAGGTTACTCTAACCCAAATGGCCAGGGGAAATAGTAAGGATACTATTTAATAAAGCAGGCCTTTTTTTGTGTTTTCATTTTCGTGTGGATTGCTCGGTATTTATGTCATTTCTGGCTCCATATTGCTGTATAAATTTCTTCGTTTTTCCAAGGAGGTAAAGAATCTAGATTTTTAACCTCCTTGGTTTTTCTTATTTTCATTGTAAAGGTACAAAGGTACATTTTTAAAAAAATTATAGTTAAAACTATCACAAAAGGAATTTTGAAAGATATGACAAATTTCAGTACATTTTAGTAAGCTTGCTACTTACATAATCGAAAAAGTACAATATTTCATGACATTCATGACATTTCCTTTTACTCAGTCGTATGCTACATTATTTTTGTGGTATCAATTTTTTACTGTGCAAGATTATCTTTGATATTCGTCCTTCTAAAAATGTATCTTACCACGTATCTTACCACCTGGATGTCTAACCTTCACCGACGTATTCGTCCTTCTAGTCTACTCGTTGTAAATTGATTCTAATTTCATGCTTATGGCACTGCAACACATCAAAACAACCATCTGCCTACGGAAACCGATCAAGCAGGCTTCAATCTGGACAAATCTTCGCTTTTGTGTTCTTTTTTATTAGTCTGGCCTGAAGGACAAACACGGATGGTGTGGGGCACATGGCAATGTTTATTGTATGGAAGCGTCTTCTGGCGATATTGTTGAGAACTGCAGCGCGATAAGCCCAGGTATCAAGTCCGGGGTTCTCTGAAGTACTAGTACTGTGGTGATTGTTGGATCACTGCAGTACATTTGTCTAACTTCTAAGAATCACAATTTGTAATCAAGTAGCACAAAAGTTTATTCAAAATACAAGTGGATACAGATTAAAACATTTTACTCGAGTTCATTATAGTAGTCGAACTTTCGGCTTTAGATATTGATTCCAGCAGCTACAGATACAAATATATCAACTTTCAAAAACCACGAGTGTTCTCAATTAGAAGGAATGCCATAATTATGCCACTTATTACATATAGTCCAAAAAGGCACTGTTCGGGGTATTTATTACAAGAAATTATTAGCGTTTCCCGGCTATACCGTTTTAACAATCGCTATAGCAAAACGCGTTTGTTAATCAAACAAGAATAGTGAGTTTCATTTTTAAAAAGTACGTATAAAATCGCAAGGCACTATCAGCCCAAATCTTCAAGCAGATACTGCGCAACATTTAAGGCAATTATGATCCTTGGCTCAATCGTTTTCTGATCAGCTAAATATACCGGTAAGAACATCCTTACAACATCTGCTTTTAAAGAAAGAATTATCAATCCATAATGGCGAAATCTTTTCCCAATAGTTTGTACTACTGGTATATATGATGGTGCATTGTTGTGGCAAAAACAACTCCAAGTCTAGCAAATATGGCACTTATGTCTAGTTAGTCATACATATTCTTTAGTATTTCATACATGTACACCTTACGCCTATAAAGGATACAAAACAATTTACATTGAAAATATCCACTTCAATATCTAAACAAAGTATTACTCTTAAGCTTATTACTTTAATAACTTTTGAGCTTGACAAGTTTGAATCGTCGTTTGTCTTTTCCTAAAAGCTATTAATAAAAACTACAGGTGTTGCAGCAGCGCCCTCAGGCGGTGATGGAGCCGTGCTGCAGGCTGTACTCCTTAGCGCGCAGGCGCAGGTTGGCGATGCTGGAGCCCACGTGCACGTTCTGCCCAGGTGTGATGGAACAGGTGGACGGCACGACGCTGGCGTGGGACACGATCGGGTTGTACGGCGACGTCGGCGACGACCAGCTGAAAAAAAACAAGAAATTCATGAAATATTTAAAAAGAATATCACGTTTCAAGCGTAATTCCAGATACAATCGAGCTGTGCAGAGAGCTAAAAAAACACGTTAATCGTAGACAATTGATGCCGACAACTTATCTGAGGTAATCGGGAATGATCGGAGTGGGTCGGGTGCGATCGGTTCTTACCTGAGGTAATCGGAAACGGTCGGGAGCTTTCGGTATCGATCGGGAGCGATAGGTTCTTACCTGAGGTAATCGGGAGCGATCGGCGTGGGTCGGGGCGCGATCGGCTGCTCGATGGAGACGCCTTCGGGGTGCACCTGTCTGAGAAGCCCGTTGCGCGTCTGCAGCAGGGTCCGCTCGTTCCGCCGGAACTTCGCTCTCCGGTTCTGGAACCACACCTGGGCAGACGACAAGCAGCCAAAACGTTAATCTCCAAGCAGATCTTTCGGGAGCCAACACAGTATTCAATTGGCCATCCAACTAGCCTGGGTGCCAGACTGCATGTTGCCAGGGCCAGTATACAGGCTAGCTCCTAGTCTCCAGGGCCAACCTGTCCCAAGGAAATTTTACGCCCGTCAGTTTCGGACCCTGGGCACCATGGTCTAGCTGGGGACTTGCTTGTGTATTGGCCTTAGCACAGTCTGGCATCCAGGCTATTCAAGTTACGGCACGAGAAAGTTCCGGCATTAAAGCCATTGGGCATTGTACAGTAAATATCATAATACGTATCTGACAGAGAGAAATGAGAGCACAGCATCTCACAAATCATACTCAGTATTGTTGTAGTTTTGTTCAATTTCGAAGGGTAACATACAATGTAGTTCAAACCAAGGCAAACCATCAGTTGACACTAAATCGGGATCAGTAAAGCTTCAAGGTATCAAAAAGGGGTGAGTCGCTGAAACTATCAATCAATACACGGGTTATCTGTGAGGGTAAGAGACAGGTCTAACGGATGCCGTCGAAATGTGACAAAATAGATTATTACTAACAGCTGGTTCGTTATTCAAGGATGACTTCAAGAACAACCTTGACTCACTTCTAGAGTTGAACATGATATCATAACTTGGACACAGATGCTGTTCTGTCTTAACGGGTACGCTTGTAACGTTATATTCCATGTAATACTCCCTGACTGAAACAGGACAGGTATGTTAAGGGTACCCAAAGCGATTTTCCAAGTCAATTTTCTGGTCAGTTTTTAATGCAGTAAGTTAAAGCATCCATGGTTAAAGCAACCCTACTGATATCTGTGATGCAAAAATGCGACGTCGCTGACGGAAACCGGTTGCTTGCTATTTATTGACGGTCCAAACAAATAAAGGAACTCCTCACGTAGCTTATTTTTGGGCTTTTTCAAACGCTTCAAGTATGAAACGACGACGAAAATGATCGAAAATTTTGGAAGTAAACGTCAGTATTAGACAGATTTCCTCATCCCGACTATGTTTTTGTTTTGCCGCCCTGAAATTGAATTTGATGCCTTTAAGTGCTTGTAAATCGGCACCTGTTACGGTTTCCCGCGCATTTACGTCAGGGAAAACAAATCGTCTGCCAAACGCCGCTAAATAACAACCTGTTATCTCGCCTGTCCAATATGGCGGACGGGCCGGCGGGTCAGAGGTCACGGCACCTGGTTACCCATGTCAGACATTTTGTCAGACAGACGATCTCGGTTGTGCGTCGGTTAATTAAGAGCAGGAGACCCCATCAAATCACCAAGACACGCATCCGTAAACCCTGCCAGCCGGGAACCCTTTTAGGCCACACCAATTCGATCAATTGGTTATCGGATTCGCCTTATTCATTTTTTTTTGTATTGCAAAAAAATGCATAGGATGCCTATAGGCCTGTTTTTCTTTATTCACATATTTAACGAGTATCAGGCAAAAAGCGCAATTGCTTATATAACGGCTTCTACTCGAGAACATAAGTATAAAACAAGAGTAAAATACAATGACAAAATACATAATTACAAAGTGGATAAAAGCAAAATGACTGTAAACAAGACAAGTTGGTGGTCTATCAATTACGATAATCCACCTGTACAATGAATAAATGTTTGAACTATGTCGACGATAATATAGTTTTGTAAATGTGGGAGTGACGTTTTGTTTTCGAGCTGTTGCTTCATATTTTCTCTAAAAAATCCGAGAACCAACAAATGAAATTGGTGCGGCCTTAATTCGCCTTACATTAGCGCCAATTGCGGGTCCCGGGCGAGGCCTAGTATGTTAACTTCATGGCTCCAATCGTAGCATGTAGGAAATCAAAGGGTGCCTAGGCCTGTTTTTTTACCCTGTCGCGTCATATTTTTTCTAAAAAAATCCGAGAACCAACAAATGAACCAACAAATGAACCAATAATTCGCCTTACATTAGCGCCAATTGCGGGACCCCGGGTATGTTGACTTCATGGCTCCAATCGTAGCATTTGGGACTATCATAGGATGCCTATAGGCCTGTTTTTTTCTCCCTGTCGCTTCATTTTTTAAAGAAAAAATCCGAGAACCAACCAATGAACTTGGCTTGGCCTTAATTCGTCTTTCATTGGCGCCAATTGCGGGACCCCGCCGCCCGCCTCGCCCGGGAAAGTCCGACCTCCTCGTAGTAGATCGAGCACGGTTTGAGGCTGACTACTGGATATAGAACGGCCCCGCCCACCGAGGGGATGTCATGTCTCCCGAGGCCGTAGGCCGAGGGTGACATGACATCCCCGAGGTTGGGCGGGGCCGTTCTATATCCAGTAGTCAGCCTCAAACCGTGCTCGATCTAACTTAGAGCACTGCTAAGGTCCCCGAAGTTGGTCAACTTCATCCACAAGTGTTTTATTTTGCTTTATAAATCTTTGTTTATATCATTTATTTTCTTCTATCAAGGATTTGTTTGAATGTCTCTCAGCCTGATTGACGACCGTAAGGTCGTCAATCAGGCTGAGAGACATTCAAGCAAATCCGAGATGACTCAAAACACATGTGATGCTCAGTCTCCCAGTCTGCTGTAATCCCCCTGGGCAGAAACGTGGACACTGCCATTGGTCAGCTATTGTTTCCATGGATACAGTAACTTGCCAGAAGTGGGCGTGTTCAAGTTAGTCTGATTTATTGCGTTAGTTAGAGCACGGCTATCCCCAGAGAGGGACGAATTCCAGCATCCTGGTTGGCTGAGAAGAGGGTGGCTGGTTAGTTAGAGCACCCCTACCCCAAGGGAGAGAGGTGCACTAACTAACAACTGTGCTACTATGTGGATATAATCACTAGAAATCCTGGCTCTTGATTGGCTGAGGGGACCTAGCAGTGCTCTAATCCCAGTTCGTTAAACATTTATCCCCAGGCAACAACTTTCAATTACGTCCCGGCACAACTTCTGGTGTCCCGTTACCGGGGAAACATGTGGCGCTCGTTATGTTCCAATATCGGCGGTTACGGCTTGGCCCGGTGGCGTCTGGGGGGAATTAGCGGGCACAGGGCGAGGGGAGATGGATGGACGCCGCACTGACAGGGCGCCTGACGAGCGCATAGGTAGTACACAACATTGGCTACCTGTACACTAGTCCAGAACTCTTAGTATAGTCAGAGCTGTGTTTCCCCACCCCCCACCCCAAAACACAGGTCCTGGCGTCTGCTGAGCGCATATGTAGGTAAGGAGATGGATGGACGCCGCAGTGACAGGGCGCCTGACGAGCGCATATGTACGAGTAGTACACATCTCTGATGGCTACCTGTGTTTATTAGCACTATACACTAGTACAGAGCTATATCAGCTACCCCATCCCCTACACGGATCCTGGAGCCTGCCAAGCGCATATGTAATACACACCACTACCTACCCTACTGTAGTACTCACCCTGGTGTACACTGGTACAGACTGTAGTACACACACCTAATGACTACCAGTTTACTAGTACTGCGCACTAGTAGTAGTACAGAGCGGCTTTGAGTACAGAGTAAGTGAGAACTATGCTCCTAGGCTGCCCATCCCCCAAAACGGATATTGGAGCCTGCTGAGCGCATAGGTAGTACTACACACCCCTGATGACTACCTGTTTACTAGTACTATGCACTAGTACAGAGCTATATCCCCTACCCTAGCCTGTGAAACCCAAGCTCCGGGGGGCTCCCTACATAGTCCGCCACCCAAGATTGGGTGGCGGACTAACTAGGGAGGCGGCGAAAAGCGAGGTTCAGTCAGGCTACCCCTACCCCATCCCCTAAATACGGATCCTGGAGCCTGCTGAGCGTATATAATACACATCCATGGCTACCTGTACACATGCACACACACACACACACACACACACACACACACACACACACACACACATAAAAAAACACACATAAAACTTTTAACAAACGCAAGTCTCTACTCTATCTGTAACTGTTCTTCCTGGTCTGCTGCTGTAGCTCCGTGTTTTTCACAGTTAAAAATAGCGACGATTGCGACTTTAGTTTACGACCTTTGCTCCAAGCGTTATATCATAGATTTGGCACGGGGTAAGAAAGGAACAACGTTGCTGAAGTGGCAGTTGGCACGATAACTGAAAAATTCATCAACTCCAATCTCCACTTTTTAACATCAAACAGTAGGGAAAAGGGCCTGATCTGCTGAGTAGAGGGGTTATACTGCAACACTCGCTGTCTGACTACATCATGGGAAGAACGTTTACTCAACCAAAGCACCAAATATCAAATGTGCGTTCAAATGTTGGACCCCAGAGAGCTATTCGGACCACCAGCTCTAATCAACTTGATTCAAATAGAGATAATTTTGCAACCTGTTATAGTACAATCAACAGCTTGTCCAATTACCATTATGTAGGGAGTTTTTTTTTCGATGTGTCTGTTTCTTTGTTTGCTTGTGTTTCCGTAGCTATTTCCACATGCTAGGCACGTCGGAGACATTGACAGGAAGTTAGGTCCAAGGGCCAAGAAAAGGTTATCTCATTTCCTGTCTTTAATTTCCTACTATACACATGTCTGTTGCCTTATGGGAGCCAGTGGGAAAATTAATGCAATGGTTTGAAATTGACAATAATGAATAAAACAAGAAATTCACAAAACTCTAAATACTTCGATCACTTGTTCCTTTCTCCTGCACCCATTCTTAGCACTTAATGTTTGGGTTATCTATTTTGGGTGGTCCTACTTTTCTCATGTATGAAGTGAAGGTTTTTTTACGAGTGCCAAATTTTTATCCAGTAAGATGTTACAGACTGGAACTGCAGGTGGACCTTCTGGCAAAAGTACGTTCTGTTGTGTCTGATACCAGCAGCTTTTACTGTCAACTACGGTAAAAATTACAAACGGCGACTTCTTGTTTCTTGGCTTCAGGACCAGGTCAGCAGTTTTAATTGGAAGCCGTTTTACGCGGAAGACTTCATTATGAACGGTTCTGCCGTTAGGGCTGGCACTTTTATCACCTTTAAATTGAACTATTATATCTTAAAACAAAACACGTGTGACTGGCCGCTCTCCGTGACATTAGCTGACATGGATAGGATATGAACAGTGTGGGAATCCATGAAATAATCTGACTTTCGTTAACTGAGCTAACAAAATATATATTGGAAAAGTTTTTAACACAGTTCCGCGATTTTATTCGCGTGCACCGTTGTCAAGTTATAGGATTCAGATTTTATCTGCTTGAGCCCATTGCAAATGGGCTCAACTTATTTAGAAAGTCTTCAATGCTTTGTTATCTTCAATAAAAGTCATTTGATAGTTTCCAAACATTTCGAAATTAAGGCAATGCCATTCTTTATAAAGCATCAGAATTATTGTTCTCGGTGTCATTAATATTTCGAATATTCCTTGAAAATGGGGAAACGTTTTAAAAGTCTAAACAAATTTCAAAATGTTTACCATTTTTCGAATTTTTTGTTTCTCATGGCCTGTGTCTAGAAAGTTAGGTTTTGGCGATAGGCCTGTCTGTATGTCATCCAAAATCAAAACTCTGCCTTACGTGCTGCTTTCTGAGTAGCGAGTAATGCGGACAAGAAGCCACGCTGCGGGCCAGACAGACAAGAATGGAGCGGGGCTCGGCCGGCCAGTTTCCCGCCAAACCTCCGCGGGACGGAATGGCGGGAATGTCTGCCATGCCAGTACGCAGGTGCAGGTGTAGCGGGACAGTTGGTACCCCTGGTAATCACGTCCGACAAGACCGACATCACCAAGAAGCATCATGGCAAGGTTGATGTATTTCAATGTGGAAGGATATCGTATCAAGAACCGTGTCTATCTAGTTCTATGATCTTCTATTAGTTCAGAATGGGTTATTGTGAGGATCAGGCACGGTTCTGGATAGTCTCCGCATATCCAAGAACGTAGATTTGCGACCAAGTGACGACCAGTGACTGTTCTGGATAGGCCGTGCCTGAACATGGTTCTGAATAAAGCACGATTCTCGATACAACAGCCAGTGGGTCCTAAATCTAATAATTTCGTGTTCTCATCAAGACCTACCCACCTACCAAATATTGACACACAGACACACACACACGAACGCTACCGAAAATACAACCTCCTTGATGAAGGTAATAACAAATAAATAAACTGGTCCAAGTTCCCAGCGGCCGTGTCTGGCCTGTCGTAGGCAGCCCTCCAGGAGGCCAATGCCCGCATAAATCACACAGACGACAGAACCGACGTTTCTAGCTGTTCTGCGGAGTCGGGTATCCTGCGCACCGACGGCTGGCGGGGACCAAACATACCGAAATGACGGAGTCATGGAAACTGTATCCAAATTTCTGTCACCAAAATGACCTCCCTTGACTTTAGAAGTCACTGCCGATTATCGACATTGTTGTTTGTTGGCGATGCTGGTGAAAATGCCCTTTTTTGAAACTGTCTGCCAAAAGAGCGAATGTACATTTATGGTAAGCACAGAATGTTTTCATGCCGGTCTTAACAATGGCCAACAATCATTGTCTACTCAAAACTTTGCCTTCTAATAATCAAATATCGAATATGTGTGCCTGTATGTGTGTGTGTATGTGTGTGTGTGTGTGTATGTGTGTGTGTATGTGTCTGTGTGTCTGTGTTTGTGTGTGTGCGTGCGTGCGTTCGTGTGTCTGTATGTGTGTGTGTGTGTGTGTGTGTATGTGTGTGTGTGTGTGTATGTGTGTGTGTGTGTGTGTCTGTGTGTGTGTATGTGTGTATGTGTCTGTGTGTGTGTGTGTGTGTGTGTGTATGTGTGTGTGTATGTGTCTGTGTGTCTGTGTTTGTGTGTGCGTGCGTGCGTTCGTGTGTCTGTATGTGTGTGTGTGTGTGTGTGTATGTGTGTGTGTGTGTGTATGTGTGTGTGTGTGTGTCTGTGTGTGTGTATGTGTGTATGTGTCTGTGTGTCTGTGTGTGTGTGTGTGTGTGTGTGTGTGTGTGTGTGCGTGCGTGCGTGCATGCGTGCGTGTGTCTGTATGTATGTGTGTGTGTGTGTGCGCGTGTCTGTCTGTCTGTCTATCTGTCTGTCCGTCAGTCAGTACCCACCTGTACTCTGGCCTCGCTCAGGCTGACTCTCCTGGCCAGCTCCTCCCGTACGAAGGCGTCCGGGTAGTGTGTCCGCTCGAACACCTTCTCCAGCGCCTGGAGCTGCTGACTCGTGAACGTCGTTCTGTTTCTGCGCTGTTTCCTCTTCTTCTTCTTAGACTCCGAGTCTCTGTCGTCTGGAGAAACATTGTAAGTTTACGTATGAAACGAGTCGTATTGATATAGCCACACGTTTTAAAATCTGAATCAATGATAATGAAGAAACATGAAAAATTGTCAATGATTGTATATCCGTAGGCCGGCTTAAAATTTTAACAGTCACTAGTTGTACTTTATGTACAGAATAAACAATGAAGTAGTATTTAAGAAAAAAAAGTACAATGCGCGATTTACGCCAGACCACGTAATAAAATTTCAAAGATGAAATTAGAGGATTAATGTGGCTTTGCTTTGCACTGATGAAGTCGAGATCAAGTTTGCTTGTGCTGTTTAGAGTCATCTAGAGAAACATACAGTTGCATGTATGTCAACCTAGTGACATATCATAGACTATACTACAAGTATGTATATATATATATATAGTGCTAGTGGTAGCTTGATCATGTGTATGCATACATATATATATATACAAGTTATCCCTTTGCTGTGACCTGTACCTAACCCAGTGCGTATGCATGTACAACAAACGTGTTCATTTATTCAATAAAAATGTATTTTTATTATATATAGGACAAATGTATAACAAAGATATAACATATCGCCACCAAACTTTCCATCAATACCTATAGCGAAAACAAATAAGTCTATGTCCATGACTTGGAATATGCAAGAATTCGGGCAGATGTCTTTGGTCGAGGTGTTCTACCGGTGGCATGATGCGGCTGCCTTTTCTTCCCGGTGGCGGCAGAAGAAGCTCCCACACGTGTCCCGCACATGTACATCCTGAGCCGGGAATTGTTCGGCATTACAGAGGGGAAAACAATTCTTGACCTGCTGACCTTGAGGCTGAAGGTCATGGTTGAATTCGTTTTGAAGTACTTGAGAATATCTAAAAGAGTATACTACTCAATACCACATTGCCACCCACCACATTTTGATATTGATAGCTTTATAATAGGAGTGTTTCATCGACAACACTTGTAAGTAGGTAAAAGGTTATGAATACATATATAGAAAGACCCAGTATCACAATCTAGAACTTTTCGTCTTCAGCATTAAGACATTTATTGCACAAATATACATGTACCCACTGGGTTAAGTACAGGTCACAACAAAAGAATAGTTCACAGATACATTGTCAAGCTAGCACCGACAAATGTACCGTTTCGCAAATCCGGATTAAGAACTGTTGAATTAATTAAGGCTTAATGGTTGACTAGTAGCCGGGAATCTACTATTCACTGTGTCAGCCATAATCGCCGTGCCGGATTGACAAATTTGCCATTTCTTAAATCCAGATTAAGGATCCAGGAAGAATTAATCGCTTAGCAGGGCCCATGGATCTACAATCTATTAAGTCTGCATTAATGTCACTTGGTCAAAGGTAGACAGCTAAAGGAGTGGTTGAACTCCAATAAACTCCAATATTATGTAATCATGTGTCTTGTATGTGTCCTCTCCTGGAAGACTAGCTGTCACTTAGTCATAGGTAGACAGCTACAGGAGAGGTTGAACTGGAATAAACCCCAATATTAAAGGCATCCAATGTAGTCCTGGATAAACAAATGTGCCATTTCTTAAAATCCAGATTAAGGATCTAGGACAGTTATATGTCGGATTAGTCGCTGAGCAGGCAGCTAGAAGAAAGAAAAGGTTGAACTCCAATAAACTCTAATATTAAGTCTGCATTAAAGGCCGTCCCGGCCCGACAAATGTGCCGTTTCTCAAGCCTCTACATCCTCCGGTTGTGACTTGAGTCAGACAAACGGCGTGCGGAGCAGGAAATAGGGCGATGTTTCCCCCGCGGTTCGCATTGCAGCCTTCCCGGGAGGACAGCCGCCCTGCCCCGAGAGACCTGCGCTGCCAGCCCGGCCACAAGCGCCGCTCATAATTGCGGAATTAAGAATCGCCCCGCGGCAGAGCGGGGTCGCTAGGGTCAAGTTGAAGAACGTTGGGGCAGGGCGAATCCGCGCCGTAATTTACCGGTGTCGGAGGAGGAATGTCCCCTCTAAATGATAATTGATGGACATGCCGAACGTTTCTGGGTGACGGACAGGGAGAGCGGGGTGTGAGACAATCGGGATAGAAGCGGAGCCAAGAGAGATGAAAATTTGGTCCTGGTTCAAACCTGGTATCTGTAAACAACTACGTACGTACAGCACGTCCTGAACCAAACTTCAGCAACAAATCAATGGGAAATCTGCATCAATGCATTTTTAAAGACAGTATTTATCAATGAATCTATCCGAACATACCAGTCTAGCTCTATTGAGGTGCGTCGTTCATCCAAATTGTCCTGCTTTTCGTCTTTTTATTTCTGGACAATTATGTTGCCGTTTGTGAGAATCGACCGAAGTTGTGAGTAGTTAAACTGTCCCGCAGGACTGAAACCTCAAAGGACATTTTTGGCATCGTGTTTCCATTCTATTCACAGCAGCAACCTGGTTGCTAAAAGGAACTTTTAGTCCAACCACGTTTTTAACAAATCGGCATCTATTTCTACATTTCCAACGGTAGTTTAGAATGGTTAAACGTTAGCCCTGTATGTACATGACCTTAGATACGTAGCTCTATTTTACTATGTTTATGTCCATGTCTGTTATCGTATGTGCTGCAACAACCACCTGTGCTTAGACCGACAGGGCAGAGTGGTGCTATATTATAGCACCACTCTGCCCTGTCGGTCTAAGCACAGGTGGTTGTTAAAAGTGTCTATTTTATCCAGAACCGTGCCTATCTAGTACATGTATGCCTGACTAGGTTAAGGTTATTATCAGGCACAGCTCTAGATAGTCTCCGCGTATCCAAAAACGTAGATTTGCCCCAGGCACGGTTCTGGATACGCGTGGACTATCCAGAGCAGTGCCTGAGCATGGTTATGGATAAAACACGGTTCTGGATACAACAAGGTCTTAGATTCAGTCATCTAGTAAAAGCTAAGTGAAGTGTAGTGAACGACCCCGCTAGAGTGAAGTTATGTACGCTGCACGCCAGCCATATCAGCTCAAACCGCGTCACTGCCGGTTGCGGGGTGTCATTTCGGCATAACTGGCATCGCCGGCATTTCCCGCCACAACTACCGGGCACGGTGGCAGCCGTCAGGCCTCCGGAGTGACGTGGGTCATTTCTCATCAACTCTCGCGAGACCGCTCCGCGTGACGTTAGTAATTTCTCATCGATTCTCGCGAGAGTTCGTTTGCATGGTTCGCGTCAGCATCTGGTGCCCGTAAGTCGGATAATGAACGAGGATTATCGCCCCAGATATGAAACCTCGCGGCTAGTTAGATCGGAATTAGATTTGGGACGACATTGTGAGGGATTCTGTCTGGTTGTTGGAGAAGGCCTGGTCAGGCGAGACGATAAAAATTCGAAAAGCATTTGACCTTGACCTCTAGAAGTTTAAGACGATTTTATTGATGCTGCGATCAGAGTGCAGATTTGACATTGAACAAGACCGACTTACAACAGCTTACAACACAAATAAATTCAAGAACAAATCACAAGTTCATTCAATGAAACAATGACCTTGATAACGCCACCGTATGACCTTCAGTTCAGAACATGATTTCCAAGATGGACGACGTGATATTTTATAGCACGAAGCCATTGCCTTATCGCTTTATCACCTTTCCCGGGGCCATGGAAGATATCATAAAGCTTAAGATTTATATAGAGGTGTTTACAAGCGCACTGTGGGCCGTTAATACCCGAAGACGTCCCATGCATGCGCCCAAATCTTAAGCACTTCGCTCTATTTATTAGTGGGCCGAAGGGAGAAATTAATATGGCACAGTTAGGGACACTTGACACCGATAGGGTGTTATTTTCTGCACAGGAAATTGACTATAATAGTGACAAGTTAGACTTATCTAGAGGTTTGGGAAGAGTTATTGTGAAAATGGAGAATTATGGAACGGTATGGATACGTTTACAATTGTGACTCGTCAGTCATCCGATATACATGTACCAGTAGTTACTGCAATCTCCAGTCAGAGACAGCCGTATTGTCTTTTGAGAATTCTGGTCTCTTATTGCAGCCTGTTCTATCTATATTTTTATTACCTCGATATGGTGGAAGACGAAATACATTTACATGTCATATCAAACTGTCCCTTCTACGATCACGGGAGCGCTTTAAAGAAGCCATCATACTCTGTCCTAATTATTAAACGTTTTCAGTCAATCTACATAATGAGAAATAAACCGTTCACTAACTCAAGGAATTTTACTCACCGGGATTGTCGACCGAATTTCTCGGTCTTCATCAGCTATCCAATTCCTTGAGTTGAAGAAAAAATTATTTCTCATTTTGTAATACTGATGAACTTTTTTTGGAAGGGGGTCTGCATAGAGACCCCCCTACACTTCCAGACCCCCTCTTCTCGTGACACTTATCTGCGTGTGCTAACACCACGTGTTCCGACTCAGTTTGCCGTGCCTTGCGGGCAGACCTAGCTGGCGCCACGCTAGTCCGTACCAGGAGAGGGTGTGTGTGCTAGAGACCCCCCTACACATACAGACCCCCCTACACTTCCAGACCCCCCTCCCCTTCCCGTGATGTGTGCTAACACCACATGTTCCCACTCAGTTTGCCGTGCCTTGTGGGCAGACCTGGCTGGCGCCACGCTGGTCCGGACCAGGAGGGGGGTCTTGATAGAGACCCCCCTACTAGGGTAGACTTCCAGACCCCCCTACACTTCCAGACCCCCCTGTCCCCTTCCCGTGATGTGTGCTAACACCACATGTTCCCACTCAGTTTGCCGTGCCTTGCGGGCAGACCTGACTGGCGCCACGGTGGTCAGGACCAGGATGGGGGGGATGCTAGAGAACCCCCCTACACCTACAGACCCCCCTCCCCCTTTCCGTAACGTTCCCGTAACGTGCTAACACCACATGTTCCCACTCAGTTTGCCGTGCCTTGCTAGTGGCGCCACGCTGGTCCGGACCAGGAGAGGGGTGCTAAAGACCCCCCTACAGTTCCAGACCCCCCTACACTTCCAGACCCCCCTCCCCTTCCCGTAATGTTTCCCTGTGTGACACATGTTCCCACTCAGTTTGCCGTGCCTTGCGGGCAGACCTGACTGGCGCCATGCTGGTCCGACCAGCCGGGTGGAACAGCGCAGGGAGAGACGCGAGATTCCCGCCAACAGCTGCTGTGGGATATCGGGTTTCAATGGTGGACCCAAGTTTATCTCTAGTATCTACTCAAGCTTTCACTGGGAACGGTAGTCAAGATAGCTTTAAAGGTTATAGGACCATGATTTATATGATCAACGTTCAAAGGACTTACTCATGTTTACCTCGTATATCTCTGGTAGCTTTTTCTGGTAGCTTTTTCTGCAAGTGATAGTCCAGCTAACATTTAACTTTAAAGGTTAAACATATAAATAAATCATGATGTATATGATTAACATAACGTTTAACTTGCTTACTCTAGTTTATCTAGTATCTCTGGTATCTACTCAAGTTTTAACTGGAAACGATCGTCAACCAAGCTAGCTTTAAAGGTCATATAGGACATATAAATAAATCTTGATTGATATGATCAACGTTCAACTGACTTAAACTAGTATATTTAGTATCTGTAGTATCTACTCAAGCTTGGACTGGAAACGATAGTCAAGATAGCTTTTAACGTTATAGGACATATAAATACATCATGATTTATAAGATAAACGTAAACGGGTTTACTGAAGTTTATCTAGTTTCTCTAGTATCTACTCAAGCTTTGACTGCAAACGGTAGTCAAGATAGCTTCAAAGGTTATGGGACATGTAAATAAATCATGATTTATATGATCAACGTTCAACTGACTTAAACGAGTATATCTAATATTTCTAGTATCTACTCAAGCTTTAGTGCAAACGATAGTCAAGATAGATTTAAAGGTTATAGGACATATTAATAAATCATAATTGATATGATCATGATTCAACGTTCAACTGACTTAAACGAGTATATCTAGTACATGTATTTCTAGTATCTACTAAAGCTTTCACTGGGAACGGTAGTCAAGATAGCTTTAAATGTTATAGGACATATAAATAAATCATGATTTATATGATCAACGTTTAACTGGCTTAAACGAGTATATCAACGAGTATCATATTCTCATTTTATTAATGACCCTTTAGCAGGTCATGTATACTTAAGATTATGGACTTACAGAGCGATCAAGTTTCAATGTTTACCAAAGTTAATCTCCCCTGTCTACTGGAGATTCAAGCGTACAAATCAGTGGATCGCAAAGCGCTTGATTTTCAACGTTTTACCGTCAAGAATTTAATCACAATTAAACACCTGAAGCTCCTTGAAATTTAATCTAGATATCTGCAGACCAGTTAACGTTTATGGACATTTCTACATTCATCAACATACATTTTACCCTGTGATTTATATGTAAGGTTAAAGTTTAAAGTTTTACGATATTTCATAGAACTTTATCGACAGACGAAAAAGCCTCAGGATAGAAAATGCACCTCACAGTATGAAATACAAGACATTCGGGATGTTTTTATCAAACATTCCTACTTTATCGACATGTGTTTAGTTTGTAATTTATATATGCTATATTTTGAGCTTCTAATTTATATTTTTATATATGCTATATTGTAAGCCAAGAGCTGCAATACTAACTCCACAGAGATTGTCTTAAATACTTCATCAAGCCACAAACAGTTCTACGCTATATCTCTACATTCTTAATTTATCAGTATTTATATAGATTACAGTTTCTACGTGCGAATTGGGGCTTATAAACGATCAATTCACTAAGTTTATCTCCCAAATCTACCCTTCAGAATCTATATCCTAGATAATCAGCTAGCTTCAGGGCGTCGTAATTGTATATTCTCAATTCATCGACACATCCTTCGACTGTAACTTTTCGTATGTTGAAGGGTATAACGCATGTACATATATTTCTTAGGCAAGTACAGTACTATAAACCTGTTGATCTTGAGATCTCACCAGTGTCACTGACGAAAGGTAGTGGATACTATCTGAAACGTCTGACCGTTTCCAAAATCATATCCAGTTGCTTGAGTAACTGTTTTTGGCGCAAGTACAGTATCCTCTTGCTATAAAGTGGTAGGGACTCTGAAACTCTGAAACCATCTCATCTTATTTATAAATGAAATTATTTCACCGTTGGGCACCACAGATGATCTGACAACCATTTTTCTCCATCCTTCTCGGTTTTCTGTTTTTCTTAATGTTTTTTACTAAGTGTCGTGCCGGTCCATTCTCTGATGTTATCCTCCCATCTTTTCCGTGGCCTGGAAGCCAGCCATTTTAACTTTATTGCGCTTTCTCGGTCGCTGTTTTACAGTTGTTGTTTTTTTACAGTTTCAATGACAGCTAGGATTATATCTTTGCTTGTTGGTTTCTTCAACTGAACTTTACCGTCAACAACGTTGAAGGAACAATCTTTCCTAGGTTAGCCAAGTCAAACGAACAGTTTCACAAAGTCCACCCACCCCCCAAGTCAACAGAAGCCAGCACCGCATAAATCCGCTCACTTTACAGGTTTTTAATCTAGAAAAGTCCCATTACTTTACGCCACAGCTAACGCCCTGTTCGTGTCAGGTGCTTTTCTGGACTCCAGGTTTGCTGCAGGTCGGCGTCGCTGCTTTGATGTCCTAGCCGCTGCATCAGGCAGTAATTCTGCAGGCTCGGATGTCCTTACTCCTATCCTCGCCTTATTGTTTCCCGATGGCCTCATCCTCACTTTACGTTCGGGCTGACTTTACCGGGCCTGACAACTCATTCGTTATCGTAATGAGAGCGATTGAACACCGGGGCGGGTAATGAGAAGCAGCGGCGATGTGAGAGAGTTGCGGGGTGATATAAGGGGTGACACAGTCGGTAAAGACTGCTCAGCACGGCCTGGTGGCTGTAAAACTGCGATGTTGCGGGGCTGGTGGGTTGATTGGGGAATATTGGACACAGCGGTCGGTTAATACGCAGCACATGACTGCTGCCAACATTGCCCCTCAAAACTACAAACAAGTGTTCGCGGATACGTTAACCTTAGAAATCACTGGTGGAAAGAATAGCGAGAGGTTATATCTCTCGTTCCTCAACGAAAATAACATTGTATTTTATTCTGTATCTGTATAGCCAATATAACCACCCTTCGGCGTAACACACCAGCTTCGCAGGCACGCGGCGCGGCGGCAGCTGGCTACATTGCACCGAACGACCTGTTACACCTAACATTCTACAGCTACTTCTAAGATAGGGCAATGTTAAGGGGTTTTTGGTTTTATTGGGAAATGCTGAACATAGCGGAACCCTACACGTACACAAAGTGACAAATCTGTAAGCTAGTTGTACCCATGACATTGACAGGTAGCCCGGGCTCTGATTGTCACTACTCACAGTTATACATACCAGGGCTGCGTACCGGTACAGTACCGAACCAAATGAAGAACAGGCCCCATACAGAGGTTTGGGCCTGTACCTGTGCCTGAGCAATTTGACCTGTAGTAACCTGCGGTCTTCAATGATTACAGAAACATGAATTGAACAGTTAGCAGAATGTTTATCTACTAGACTTGTATAGACCCGTGCCTAAACCTCTGTACCGGTATACACACGTCCACACACGTACACATTCCTGTAAATGATGTATTCATGGTACATGTACTTTCTATAACAACGACAGAGACATCCTCTTCAATTGTATACAAGATCAGTTCACTAGTTTAAGATATTTAGATAGCTAGACATAGGTAATAAGGTACGCCAAAAACAGTTACTCAAGCAACTGGATATGATTTTGGAAACGGTCAGACGTTTCAGGACTTTCAGTTAAACGTCTGACCGTTTCCAAAATCATATCCAGTTGCTTGAGTAACCGTTTTTGGTGCATATTTTATGAGCTCCATCTGGGCTTAGTTATACCATTACAACAGTTTTAAGAAGCGAGAAGAAGTTGAACCTGTACATATTCGTACTACACTATAGATGTAGTAAGATACCAGACTTGTATCACTGTTGTTGTACATAGAACTTTATCACCATGACCTTTACTTAGCCTGTAAGGGCATAAATGTGCAATACAGGTCTTTCATTCAATACACTAAACGTAATTATAAGAAATGTGCATGTCCCTAGCTAACCTATCATCTAGATGCCCTGGTGGCATCACTCAATACCTGCCACCTTTACAGGTCAAGACGTTTGGAGTTATGACTTAAAGACATATCCGGAGGTGTCACAAGAAGTCGTGCTGTTCCTTCGATCCGCCTCCAGACGGATATTACACATCACGGGCTCGGCTCTACAAATATACGATCTCAATCGAAGCAGTTTCCGCAGCGGGAAATGAGGAGACACCGAATACTTAGCAGTGGCATTGTCACGGCGGAGGGGAGGTGCAGTTATCCTGTCATCCGACAGGGGGCCATCAATGACACCAGAAAGTAACCAAGCGAAAAGTTAGATTTACCAACGCCAGTAAAGTCGGGTAATGTTTACTTTGTAAACAATGTCTGACTTGACAATGGTAGTAAATAAAGGTTAAGTCCGGTTAGTTCATTTACTACCATTGTTAAGTCTGAAATTACCGGACTTCACTTTTATCTACTATCATCGTCAAGTCCGTTACTGTTTACATTCTTTAGCAAACACTTTTCGTACAATGGATTACGTATCAATCTACAAAATTCAACGGAATGTCAGTAGGATTAGAATGCAGCGTGTCTGTCATCCTGTTCCCTATAAGCTATTAGAAGTTCGCCCTTTTATATTAGCATAATTATAATGAAGGAATTCGCTATTTGTTTCACAAATATTGAATTCCTTCATCAATCTATAAAATTCAACGGAATGCCAGTAGGACTGAAGTACAGCGTGTTTACCAGCCTGTTCCCTATAAGCTAGCCCCGGCAGAAGTTTGCCTTCAATATAATTATAACAAGGACTTAGGAGCTATAATAAGTTTGGTAACCAGGCTAGCCTTTACTACCATTGGTAAATCTAACTTTCCGTACAATGGTTTACGTATCAATCTATAAAATTCAACGGAATGTCAGTAGGACTGAAGTACAGCGTGTTTGCCAGCCTGTCCCCTATAAGCTCACTAGCCCCGGCAGAAGTTCGCCCTCAGTATAATTATAACAAGGACTCAGGAGGCTTTTCTCCTCTATAACTTCCAGGGAACTTGTGGTCCCAAACGGCCCGTCTGGCGGCTCAACATTCCCAGGAATTCCCGTAATGAGAGCGAAGGGAGGGGACGGAGTGTGAACTGCCTGCTCTCCAAGCAGAGGTTATAGGTCTGATTTGGACGTTTTTCGACGTTTTTATAGGCTTTCCAAGCAGAGGTTTGGCCTGGTCGTGACGTTTTAAGACATTTCAGGCTCTCCAAGCAGAGGTTTGGCCTGGTAGTAAGGTTTTTAGACGTTTTTAGGTTCTACAGGCAGAGCTTTGGTCTGATTTGGACGTTTTTCGACGTTTTGCAAAGAAACGCTGGCAAAATTGAAAGCCCAACACAACGCCTAAAAACGCCGAATAAAACGTCCTAAACAAGCCAAACCCCTGCTCTAGTATGAACCGTCAAGACGTTTTTAAGCATTTTAAGCATTTTGTTTGGCTTTCGAAGTAATGATTATGTCACCTTTTCTTTGAGTGCATTGGCCTAACACAAAGAAACGCTGGCAAAATAGAAAGCCCGACAAAACGATTAAAACACCTCGAAAAACAAACAAAAAAAAACGCTAAAAACAGTGAAACCTAACCTGAGATTAATCAAGTATGAGCTGCCGGGCAGCATCAAGGCCATGTTCACACGGAGTCTTAAAGTCCCTCTGTGGATTTGTCTGTTTGTTTGTTTGTTTGTTTATTTGTTTGTTTCTTGGAATACCCTACTACTGCGCTTTGTGTAAGATGGGCTGGCAAAATGTCATCAAAATCTTGTTTGAGACCTGGGCGGCGAACGCCTTGATCCAAGAAACAAGATACTATATTTTGAGAAAGGTCTAGATGTCTAATTGAAATCTAGTACCTATTTTCTAATTATTCCGCGAATATCTCCCCCACTCGTGTTACACCCGTACATTTGTACGGCCGCCCCCGAGACTTTCCAGACTCGGACTCCAATTAAAGTCCGGGCTGTGATAGAACAAACGCACCACGATAACGTTCTGATAACTCCGGTGCAGAAATGTTGATAGCCGCCTAATTAATTGGTGTGTTCGAACCAGACCAAAACACTGTAGCGGCGAACACCGGCGCCGACCTAAGGCCGGGTCCACACTACACTGAAGCCCCTGTCACATTCACGACCTTCCCCCGAATATATAGTATTCCCGAACACCAGCCGACAAGGTTTGGCTGACGTTCGGGAACAGTCTGGTCAGAGAGAGAATCAAATATGACCCTCGAACACTGCTGTAATGGTTGGCTGGTGTTCTGCTGACTTGTTCTTGCTTCCGTTAAGACAGTTGTAAGTGTAAGAACAAATGGAGCTTATAATACATGGATTATCGAGTTCCACGAGGAATATGAATTCTTCTGTGCTATCTAAATATCTAAAACTAGTAAACTTATCTTGTATACAATTGAAGAGGATATTTCTCTCATTTCTATATACTGCAAACTAGTGCACAGTCAACAACAAAATGACACTCATCCCCAATTTTATCTAAGGCCACAGCAAGTAAATTTTATGGATGACATCCTCCGCAGACTCCAAATCTAATGCGAGAGGGCGAAAAAAAAACAAGGCAGGCAAAAAAAACAAGATTTCTACATTTTTAAATTTTGAGATCGTTAACCTTGTTAAACAAGAATTGTGGCGACAAAACATGATATCACAAACCAACAGGTCTTTTATACCTATATCTAACAGTATTACCTGTCCTTGTACATGTGTATAAATCTCAGTTAACAAGAACAATTGTAGAAAAGAGCCTGTACCATCATAGGTAGCTACTACACTGGGTATTTGTTTGCAATGGAACAACTTAAACTGTCAACGGTTGCCATCAAACGTAAGTAATTGTGCCCCATTAAGTTTGTTGGATCCCTGATCATGACGGTCTCTGCGATTACACACTGCCTACCGGAAATTGGGGCTCAATAACTGACAGAGTTCATTCATATCGCATAAACTGAACTGTCCAGAAAGCCATACTGTACTTATATTGTGCCAACTATTACAACATCAATTTGTCTCTGAAACAACTTTGAAAAAATGAATTACTAAATAAAAGCTTTCAATCTTTGTACAAATGGTTTTGATTCATTGGCAACATCACTTATAACACTGTAAAAATGAAATACTAAACAATAAATCAGAGCCTTGCCTTGCCCATGGCCATTTATGACATATTTTTGGCATGTTGACCACAGTCGGTTGGCATCAAAATTTCTTGTTTTTTTTTCTGAAATCGGGCGAAAATCAATGCGCGCGCGGATGTCATCCATAAAAATTACTTGCTGTGGCCTAAATTACAAAATTGGCAAATTGCTACAGAGGAATGTGGTTATTTCTGCCTTTATCGATGTGACGTTTGTGTGAACTAATCCAGAGTTTTGTGATGGTTGTCCTGTGTCGAAAGTTTGATAACCGTACATGTGGCTTCCACGTAACAACGCGGCATCGGCGGTATGCGATTGTGTTGGGGGAAAGTTACTAGAACAACAGTCGGCAAGGCCGTGTGGGTTCCATAACAGTTAACTGTAGCACAACACGTGAAACCGTGGAACTAGTACTGTATCCAGTGTCCTCTAGGGGCGCTTGACAGGGCTTAGCCTTGTTACATGAGGAAATTCCTGCTGTAACGTTGTGCAGTTGTTGGGAGTCTTTTCTCAACAATCACTCACGTTGGGTTTACGAACGCAGATAATGGACACTACTTTTACCACCAAAATGACCTTACATGTATGAAAACCGGTCCTTTCTTAAAAAATCTATTGCTGCATCGAAAGTCTGGAAAGTATGGTTACTACTACAATTCATACCAAATCAATGGTGCTAAAAATATGGTAACTTGAAACTGTACATGTGTCTTAAGTATTCAATTAAAAATTTTGAATTTAACATACGAAATATGCTATAACTAAGTCTATATCTACGACTTTACAGGGGTATGTATACATTTACATGTTACTAGTTTCAAAGCGTTAATTCGTGAATAATACTTTTAGGTTGTTATTGTTTTTGCTCCGTTGGGTTTAAACGCACCAGTCTTATACCCTGTAGTATCGGTGACCTAGAGACTTAATTTAAATCCGTGCGGAACTGCCAAGGTCAAGGTTTAAACGCACAGGTCCTTTAAGATCCTTGAAGGGTCACGGTTTGAGACAAATCCTGTTCCACTGAGCCCTCCGAAGGCACACACGGGTACGAGGTGTTTTCTCAGATGACTTTAACTAAAACTAACCTGGGTGTAGCCTGGATGCCAGACCCATAGCACACTAGGCCCAAAGTTCCGGGAACTTTGGGCCTAGTGTGCTATGGGTCTGGCATCCAGGCTAACCTGGGTGCTATCCTATTTGTATATCGTGGCTAGCTACCATACTTGCTTCCAATGAATTTTTAGGGGGCGAGTATGGGAGCCCTAGTATACAAATATGATGACACCCTGGCTAAACAACCTATATCCTCATAGATTTTCTCCGTTACCAAGAAGCGAGAGGAAGTTGACATTACTAGGCTATAAGCTAGATGTTCGTGCCAACCTGTATGTGTTTGTAAACATGTTGTTCGTTGCTGTTGTATTTGCTGTTATATCATACCCGGGCGGCGTAACAGTGCTCCCGGCCGTGTTGTATTCTCCCGTACGACCGGATGTATAAAACGGGCATCCATAGAACATTCAAACGCGCTTCGCTTGCGCCGCTACAAAAATTAGAACGATTCGAACGCGTTTCGCCCCAACCGTGTACGCCGCTTTCGAACATTCGAATACAGGATTCGGACGTTGGAATGATGTTGCTGCAGTTTTTTGGTCCAGCGACACCAAATTTTCTCTCATTTCGCCTTGAAAGACGTGTTTTCTAAGGTGGGTATGATATAAATAGCATACAACACGGTGTATTCCGTATTGCCCTCGGTCTCGGCCCTCCCGCCAGTCGGATCGCCCTCCGGCCTTCGGCCGTCGGGCGATCCGACTGGCGGTCGGGCCGATACCTCGGGCAATACGGAATACACCGTGTTGTATGCTCTATTTATACCTGTGCCCAGCCCAGTGAGGGAAAATAAATAATAAAGGTCTTCATTTAAACCTTTCAGAGTCAGATCTAACTTCAGTAACATTGTGGGACATTGTCAAACATTTGAAACTCACGGAACGTCAAATCTAAAGAAAATGTGATAGAAACTGGAGGGAGTAAACTACTGCCTAAAAGTGTATAAGAGTCGGGCTCCTCTGCCGATGTTGGAACTATAATGACACTCTGGCATGGTGTTCGCGTCTGCCTTTGTTTTGCCCAGTCATCCTCTACATGTAGTCCTGCCAGCTTGTGTTTTGAATCTGTATTTCCGTTTTGACATCTGGACTGTTGGCACTAGCTTATCATTGGAGATATAAACGTTTTCCGTCATGGAAAATTCACAGCTCCGACATGTACCTTCGACGTAACTAACACACCAGCTTTCATACCACACGACAATCGCTCCTACGTGAGGGTCATGTATATACACAAGCAACTACTACCTAATGAATTGGCTATTGCCGTCTTATCATACTTAGTATATGACATCACAACCCAACATCTGATGATATAAGCACAGGATGTGGGCAGACGAACGTCTTTCTAAAAACACACGACACGCCCGACGCCCACTTTCTCAGACTCTTAGAGCTAGAGTTCCCCCGTGGACTCAAACGCGACATAGAACCAGAATTTTCGAATAGAATTTTCGAATCTCGTTCCTTCGAATGTTCTATTGAACTGGTTCTTTTTCTAGAAGTATCACCACCGTTGAAAAAACATGGGTTGTAAACCCTTCCCCACAGGCCGGTTTAGGAGTGTTTTACCGGCCCCATAAGTCTTACTTCCTGACAGACTAACTTTCTAGCCGGCCGTTCTGACTACATACTGAAACCGACCCCGTAAAAACCCCAGGCGTGAGCTAATGGCCCTGGGCGGAGGGGTAACACTTCCAGCGCCGTAGAGATACAGAGGAGCCTACGATGGTCTGCCTGGCTCCCAGCCCAGGCGCCCACGAACCCACGGCCAAGCAGGAAAAATTGTCTGACCGGTACTGACGATATTTCTGATACTCGCAAACTCCTGAACTGACGAGTCCAATCATTGTATTTATTTATTCATTCATTCATTCATTCATTCATTTATTTAATTATTAAGATTTACCAGTTGTGGAAGGATTGACATAACGGTCAGGTGACTGTCACCTTTTCAAGATGTCAACCTGGGGACCAGACTGTAAGGTTTGAACCACTCACACCGGGAAGGACCTCTGCTCTTTTTGATAAGTGTGGTCGGATCCTGTATGTCAACCATATCTTATACTTGTACGTTAAAATCTTTCAAGAGCAAGGGACTTTATGCTGTTCAAGACTAAATTACTTTAAGATCCTCAAGTTTGTTATCATTTCAGAACCTTATTTCCGATCACTGTTTATAAACAAAGGCCACCAAACGACAACTATACTGCCAGTATCATTACGTTTACTATGTGTTAGTAAAATAGCTTAAAGTCAGCCCTGGGAGAGACTAGTGACCACGTTACACTAGAGGTGAACTCCCAACACCCTCTCCGGCACGTTTGTTTGTCTAAGATGTTGAGTTTGGCGAGGAAGTCTTGTCGGGAAGTGTAAGGGTTAGTGAGAGGGGAGGGGGCTTCCCGAGTCTAGTGTAAACCGTAATAAACACAGCGGTTTTAAACGGGAAGAACACATGGTACAACCGTGCAACACACTCCTGTAGTGGCGAGGACATTATTGGGAGGGGAGGGCTCTTTCTAACGGCGCGGACTTTTCAGGCAGACTGGGACAGAACCAACCTCAGACAAGGATCTAAGACAGGATTTTCCATTATTTTCCATGACAAAAGATTAGAATTTTATCACTTTAGTAAACACTACAGCAAACTTTCACTAACCAGAGAGTAGCAGATCGGTTAGTGAAAGTTTGCTATAGTAGTAATATGCCTCATCAGCAGCTATTAACAGAGGGACGTGGAAATTGCTGTCCGGTGTGTCAGACTAGGCACAGGAGAAACTAAGGTCTAAGGTTAATCCTATATAGTCAATTACAAAGGCTTTGTATCTGTTATAAACAATTAAACATAACACTCTAGAAAACTTCACAGCACACGACAGTAAAACTGACACGGTAAGGAATGGGTATATGACTTTTTCGTCTGTTGTGTCTGTGCGTTACCTGCTCCCGTGATACAATACGGTGCGTTATGACATAAGTTATGGCCACCGCCTGTTTTTTTATCGTACTGACAAAAACTTATCATCAGCTGGTAACAAGTGTGCGTTAATTGGTGTTCTATGATCTACCCCTGTCGGTACAGCGGCCGTTTGGAACCACCCAGGCACCCGAAGTAAAGTAAAAATTAGTACAGTCAAACCCGTACAAAGTAACAACCTCTACATAAGAACCACCGAGGAAAAAAAAAACTCAGCTGGTATCAAACAAGTGTGCGTTAATTGGCGTTCTATGATCTACCCCTGTCCGAACAGTGGCCGTTTTAATCTGCATGCAGGTCTTTTGGTGGCTACAATACAGACAAAACAGTATCAGGATGGTACCATTTACCACCAAGATACATGTAACAGTACAAAAAAAGCCGGGTAAAAATGCCCAAAACACGTCAAAAATGAGCCGAAGCCCAAACCTCTGCTTGGATAGTTAGGCTGGTTAGAACCATCCAGGCCCCCGAAGTAAAGTCCCGGTGTTGAACCCACTCGCGCCCGCCGCCCTGTGTCTTCCCATTACGCTCCAGGATTGATATAGATTAGGCCAAATTGGACCGGGTTAGCAACAATTTACCGGACTGGGGTGGGCCGGTGCTACCTCGCTACTGCAGTCTGTACTCTCTGTCACAAAAACAAGCAATATAGCTCTAACTATCAAGTTTGAGATTTGGGTTAACGGTACACGAACTTTCATATTAAACCATGGATTGTCAGTAACTTCTAGCGGCGGTACGTTAACTTTGATTTCCTACAATTTGGGTTTGTTTACAACCATATTTCTCAGTATTCTCAATCTCAGTGATAGTTTTGTCTGTCTACTACAGTATATAATAGTTTTTTTTTCAATCTTATACTAATCCGAGTCCAGCATTCAAAGCAAACAATAACGTATAATATGCTATAGCTGGACCGATGCGTGGTTTGGTGCTGTTTTGCCGTGCATCGTATACGTACTACGACATTTCTTGATTCCATTGAATTGTTGGTCGAGATACATTTAGCAAATAGTAAATACAACAAACAACGTCTATCCTACACCCTTCATTGTCGTACACACTGCCAAATGCCAGCATAAATAAGCAGACTTCGTTAATAGTCTTAATATTGTTGAGAAATTGCCACATCTGTGATTCGTTTAGGCCGTGGCGCTGCTATATTGAAGGTTTATTACAAACAGGCTTTGTGGATAAAAAATACTACGCTTGGATTGAAGCAATGTTTCGCTCGTCAAATTGAATGAAAAGTTTATAGATATCATTTTAAGATTAGAGTTGTAGAACTTCTAGGGAAGCTATCATGTTTCTTTAATTACAACAATCTTCACTTTTGACACCCGTAATTTGACAAGACCGACTGACAGATGCATTACCATTCATTAAGTATAAGTAGTACTTTGTCAAACTGAATGGGACTTAACAAAAGTGACAAAAAAGTTATTTTTGAAGGTTTTGTAGCTAGTCAGTGGAAATGTCCCAATTTTCCACCAGTAAACACAAGATAAAGACTAAGAGACTAGTCTTGATCTTGAAGATGACAAGTTACGTCTGCGTTAGCCTGTGTGTTGTTGATGATGTTGTTGTTGTTGTTGTTATGAATGAATGAAATTTACTTGCTTGCTTGTTTTCATTTACTTGTGGTGGAGGCCTCGGATAGACCAAAGAGCTTTAAAAATGATGTCTTTCAACCTCCTTGGATAGACCAAATTGGTCTCTGCCTTCCCCCAACACACTAGTACTCTTCTTGTGTATTTTACGTTGTATAAATTTTTCTTATCTACGTGTGTATAAAGAAGACAATACAATACAATGAATGAGAATGTAAGAGAGAACACACCGTCCTTCCTTCCCGAGTCGCTCCCCGTGTCCCTCCCGTCCGGGTCCACCGAGCCGTCCCCCAGCTTCTCCACGGCGCAGAAGCCACCCTCCCCCGCCGGGTCCATCCCCGCCGCCCCGGCGTCCTCCAGGTCCAGCAGATGACTCACCGTGAAGCTCTTGCCGCCGTTCGGGGCCGAGTCCACCCCCTCCCCGCGGGACCCCAGTCCGTCCTCCGGTACCCGGGCCTTGTCTGCTAACGTCCTCGTGAAGTCGCTCGCGTTCATCGTACAGCAAAGTTCTCAAAGTTTGTACAAAAGTTTTTACGTGGTGAGCACAGCTCAGGAAGGTTTGTAAAGTAGGGAGAAGTTGGACTGGCGTTTCTGCTGACAAACTGAAGTGAGAAGCATGAGAGGTACATGAGCCCTACCTTGATTAAGACCATACCATTTCTTAATAGGGGGTTATTATTTTTTGTATACAAAATCCACGAATGAAAACTTTTATCCTGTCTTCTGTTTTGCGCACAATGTTTCAAAGAGCGATAGAACGTTTTCGTATTTCTAGTCAAAAACTATGAAGATTTAATTGACTACTGTAGATAGCAGACAATTAAACTTAAAACTTTAGGAACTTAGGAAAATGGTATGTCCCTGAGACAGTGGGCGTGTGGTTATCCCAGGGAAATCAGAGTTGCGCTCAGCCCGGTTTCCGACAACTCGCAAATTTGACACACCGGCCTCTCCCCGTTACCCACAACTCCCCGCGGGCACCGCAGCGGAAAGTAATTAAATAATCTCGGTGACACCGCTCCCAAGTGTGTCATTCCGCAGATGAGATAGCGTGTAGAATGAACCCACTGGGCTCCTTTAGATGCAGTTTTACCTTGTAATTGGTTAAACGTTTTCACTGTGCTGTATGGGATATACAAAGGTGGCAACGTCTGTCGCTTTTCTCTTAGTTTCTCTCTTGCCACAAACTTTATAAGGTTCTACCTTTTCCTTTCAAATATATGTAAAATGATGAGGTTTGTGATGCGGACCTCAAACTTGTGAGCGAAGCACCAGCAACAATCTTACTTCACCGGAATAAAACTATCCCATTTCGTACTTGAAACGTATCGTTCATCTATCATAACAATCAATGCCTTTGGACACGAACTATTCGTCTGTCACGACATACGTAATTGTCAAATTTACTTCCTTTATTTTCATGAATTCATTCTGACACACGGTACATTCAGATGCAGAACCTTGCAGACTTGTCCTAGTCTCTACGAGACTGCAATGGGTTGCTGGAAAACAGAGGAAACTGGCCAAATACTAATTATAGACTGAATGGTATTGAAGAGGAGTTAGCCGTCCATAATATATAGGAGTACCCGTAAGTTGAAAGTGTGCTCCGACTAACTCCTCCGGTGTTTTATTCAGCTTTCTGGTGAGTTTTTACTTTTTTCCGTCAGCTAATTTCTAGCCTGGATGCCAGACCCATAGCACTCTAGGGTGGCACACAGGATAACTTTGGCTAGTGTGCTATGGGTCTGGCATCCAGGCTAGCCAACTCAGGCAACTGTAGCCTGATAGAGGCTAGACTTGCCCGTATATCGGGTTGTGTCCGGGGGGACCAGGTTGCAGGATTGGGCGGAGGGTTTTCCCGTTTAATTAGGTCAGGCTTGTATAGTGATGGATTGAGAAGGTGTTTGTGTCAGGACTCGGGAAGATCAAATGTACGGACTGGGAGTACCCGGAAGGGGATGGGGTGCAAGGAAAAAGGGGAGGGGGGGTCTTTAATTCATGTTCGTGGTGTGAGAAACCCTTTATTGGTCCTGCATTTTAAATAAAAATAATAATGAACTTTCTTGCACAACAATTGTACAAGGTATGGAGTATAAGGATTCCGAGCGAGTCTCGACGGAGTGAGTGAGTGAGATGGAGTATAGCAACTACTGGTACATAACTACAGTTCCATACGGCTAATCTACCTAATACAAGAGTGTGTAGTATGGGATGAGAATGGGCTTTTACAATCATTGAAGGAATTTCTAACGTCTAGACATTCTTTAATATATTTTCCTATGTATGCCATGCAGGGGTTGTCACGTGTCATTATGTGCTTAAATTTGCTATTCAAGTCCATTGAGATAAATCCTGGTATGGAAGATGATAGACTTTAAACTTTAATGGTTCTTTACTGGCTATTGTAACTACTTTGTGTATAATTGCTCTCTCGAACCTCATCAGTTTAATTTCTTTTGTTCTAAACTTTTCCTAACAAGTAACGATTAAATAAACGAGCCTTAGTGCGTTTTTCAGCCTTGCCTGTTGTACTTTCTCAGCGTTCTTTTAGCTTTAGTCACTCCTCTGGCCAGTGGATACTGCCTTGCCACCGTATGATCTGCTTGGAGATTGATTAACTACAATGTATTTCCTACCAAGTTTCCACCAATATCGGTATCCGACCATTCTTGACGCCCACATATAAACCCGGCATACACGCCCTGTACTCCTTTAACGGACCAACTCCCCTCAGGTTATCTGTCTATTTGGCCAATTTCTACTCTTTCCACCCGCTTTCTAAAGCCTGGTAGAGGCTAGCTCTAACCCCTCGTGCCAACCTAATTGTCTCGCCGTTGTAACTTTTTCCTGCCAAATTTTCTCACAATATCCGTATCCGACCATTCCTGACGCCCACATATAAACCCCGCATACACCCCCAGCTCACGGAAGACATGTGTACGATAAAACATGTATACGATAAACACGCCAAGGCTATCAAAATAGTCCGTGTGTTTACAGAAAGCAGGTCGCTAATGAAGTTACGTCTGGTCCTGTCAGTGCCCTAACGTGGGTGCAGATATTAATGAGCTGTGGCGGAAAGACCAAGTGTTTTCAAACAACCCTGATCTCTTTAGAACCACCGGCGCCTGGGTTGTACAGGGTCGTAGCTTCATGCCAGGGTCCGCCAATCTAGATCTAGACTTGCACAGGCACTGGGCTAATCTCTCTACAACAATGGGGTGGGCATGATGTTAATGTTTAGCCTCTAGTCTAGCCAGGCTTCTAGAAGCGTCTGGAAAGAGTAGAAATTGGCCAAATAGACAAAAAAACATATCAGGGGAGTTGGTCCGCTAAACTGTAAAAGATCTCCTGTCTATTTGGCCAATTTCTACTCTGTCCATCCGCTTCCCCTCTTTTTATTATTTTATTAGCGTCACCTAGTGGTGTTTTATTGAATTGCATTGGAACAGGTTTTTGGGCTAGATTCATGCTGAGCTGGATTTGACTAATTCTGGTATGAACGCAAATGGCTTTTAGCAGAATTAACCTTGTAGCTCAAAGACGCTGTACCGTCCTACACATCTACTTGAAGCTACACTCTTTTCCGGTCAGCATTGTGCGCACCTACTACATCTGCATGGAGCCCTTTCACCATTCTCCCATCTGGACTAAACTGACAGCCCCTCCCTACATCTGCTTGGCGCTTCTTCACCGTTCCCCCATCCGGAGCGAAGTGACGGTCCCTCCTTACATCTGCTTGGCGCTCCTTCACCATTCTCCCAACTGGCGTGAAATTACTATACAGGCTATAGTACTAATGCTAATGCTAGCTTGATCATGTATACATGTATATATAAGCTATTCCTTTATATATACATCTGCTTGATGCTAACTCACCATTCACCCATCTGGAGGTAAGTGACAGCCCCATTCGTCTCGTGCCGCCCCCTCCCGCGCCTGTTGTCGGCCGCCCCAGACATTTTAGCATCGCGTTTCATCCGCTAATCCAGCCCAGCTCGGGGTAAATTGGAAAAGAAAAACGAGGTCGCCCTCGGCCGATGGGCACCCAGAGGGGGGGCCGGGGGAGGGGGGGCGCTGCCACACGCCTCTAGCGTCCCTCCCCCTGAAGGTGGTAAATGTTTAGGTCTTGCGATAAGGCGGCCTGTCAGAATGCCGAGAATACACTTTATACATGGGGCGTCTTGTACTTACTTACTTATCCTCTTCATCCCTTGCGAGACATAAGGCCGTGACTTTTTTATTCCATCTGGGTCTGTTCTCGACAACCTTCTTCACTGATCGCCAGGATAATCCCATAGACACCAGGTCATTCGACACAGTACACAAGTAGGGGCGTCTTGTACGTGAATGTAAATATAAAAGAAAAGAAACAAGGAATCAAGGAAGCAAAGGAGAGAAAGACGGAGTGAACGAAAGAAAGAGAGCGAGAGAAAAGGAAAGAGAGAGAAAGAAAGAACCCTTTGATTAAGCACAGCGAAAAAACTGGTCAAATTGTTGTTCAACGTCCAAACTACGCTTAAGGTGACACCTAGCGTTGTATTCATTAATGACAGGGACCGAAAACAAAACTTTCATATAAAAGACGTCTGACGGGAACGCTGATATTTGTTATTAAAAGCGGCTCATAAATGATAGATATACTAAATTCGGTCGTCCTGCAGGAATTACCTTCTTTTGTCAGACGTACAACGTGTTTCACGTGTTTCTCTTTGTGTGATCTCTTGTCGTCTCCCGGCGTTCCGGTTGGTCAGAAAAGCCTCTTGTAATGATTTCATTGTACCTGGATTTGTTCTTATATCCACACACTGGTGATCGGTATTTTTCGTCTCAGCTCAGGCATAGAAAGACATGCATGAACATTGTCCAACATTCATCAGTGATTCAGTCGCTAAAGAGGGCCTGCAAGGGGAGGGGGGGTAGTGATTACAGTACGAATTACGCAAAATTTTCGCCGCCGATTACGAATTACGTTGAATTCTCAGAGCTGATTACGACTTTACGCTTTGCGGCAAATGTACTATTACGAATTACGTTGATTTTTGGGGCGGCTGCCTACGGATTACGAAGACTAAAAAAGCCTGATTACGCCTTACGAAAAAGGGCATGCAGGCTCCCGCTAAAGGCAAAATTCATAACAGTGTTCTGTTGGTCTGTTGAAAAAACCCGAATATCTCATTTTGCTAACCTTACCTCTGCACATCGTCTGGATGAAAATACAAACCATCATCTAGATTCGTCACAATAATAGCGGATAAAAGGAAAAATGTGGCCCAAAAATATTACAATAGGCTTTTGTGAACTACGATTAACCCGTTTCTGTGTGTGGATAAACCAAAGGTATCTGTGTGCTTGGCGACCTAGAAAGGCAATATCATATCTGCGCCATTTGCCCTACAACTGAGGTCGATAGTACATCAGCATATCGCGTTTAAAACGTTGCTGAAAAGACTGGTCTTTCATCCAGACGCCATGCCGCCAGTTTTTTCCTCGGCGTTTTTACTCCTCGCCGCGGGAGTGTGTACGTGTGTCCGGGCAGTGAGGTGGGTACAGTTTATCCACACACACACACACAAAAGGCAAAGGCATCCTTCCATCTAGTGTTATGACCGTTGGTAGCGTTTCAGACGAATACACAAAAGTAAATATAATAACTTTAACATAATATATATAGTGATATACTCATATAAGTACCTTGTCATTATCATGTTAAAGTCATTTTATGAGTATATTTCTATATAGGTTTAAGTTTAACTATCGATACAATAATAGTTTATAGGTGTATTTTATACTGTAAGGATTTAGGGTTGTCTACTTCGGATAATATACTGCAACTAAATTGACTTACAGGTACGATACTGAGGAAGAAGGGTTACTGGCCATGGAGGAACAGGCCGAAAAGGAGGCGATCAGAAACAAACGGCTGTACTTCCACCGGATCAACACGTACTACCAGGTGTTGTATCCAGAACTGTGCTTTATCCAAAAACCTTTGTCCTTAACCATGCTTTATTCAGAACCATGCTTTCTCCAGAAACATGCTTTCTCCAGAGCCTTTGTCCTTAACCATGCTTTATTCAGAACCATGCTTTATCCAAAACCATGCTTTCTCCAGAACCTTTCTCCAGTACATGTACTATGCTTTATCCAGAACCATGCTTTCTCCAGAGCCTTTGTCCTTAACCATGCTTTATTCAGAACCATGCTTTATCCAAAACCATGCCTTTTCCAGAACCTTTGTCCTTAACCATGCTTTCTCCAGTACATGTACTATGCTTTATCCAGAACCACGCTTTACATGTCAAGAACCATAATTTTTGTTACGATTGTGTCGCTGTCAACAGGTGGACCATTCCACCCAGTGCGCCCAACTCTGTCGGCTCACAACGGACTGCAAGTCCTACCAGTACCGCCAGGGGGAGCAGCGCTGCGAGATCAGCAATGCCACCATGAGAGAGTTCCCCTCCCACAGCAAAACCGTGCCTGGGTGGAGCTACTACAAGCGCAACGCGATAGCTTTCTTTGTGAGTCTGTATTATGGTGCTTTGTGTGGAATAATCATCTTCCGAAATAAGGGGAGCCAAACTACTCAATGGGGGCTTATTAATTATTAAAAGCAGGCCAGATTCTTGACTAAAAGGACGATACAAAAAGTCTTTTCTGATCTCTTCTTTACAAAGTGAGTGAATCAACCCTATTCAGGAAGTGGAGGTGCCAAAATATAATGCTTGACGAGTGTGTTTAAAAGCTGGAAATACAGTTGTCAGCCATGTTTGTTTACTAGCGCTGAACCATTGAAAATTTGCGAATGTTTTCGTGTGTTGAATACTATGTCACGTGATCATACGTAAGTTAGCCACATCTAGGTAGTTTGACTTACAAATTGACTTTGCTTGAAAAGCACGAAAATTTGAATA